>JXTB01000653.1:158191-175923 GCA_002914805.1 Parasponia andersonii
CTCGCAGAAGATGTTGTATATGATGGTCGCCGAAGCGATGTCACTTGCTTTGTCTTCGAGCTCGTTGACTTCAGTAGCCTTGAACTTTTCAACAGCCTTGTGAGCTGCCTTTGTTGTTGCCTCCTTCATGCGATCCGGATGCTCGAAGATATTCTTTTCAAGATCTTTAATTTTTTCTTCGAGCTTCTCCTTTTTGAACTTCTCTCTGGCTAGACCTTCAGGCAGCTGCTGCCTCTCTAAATCGAAGGCTTTTTTCTCCTCCTCGCGAGCTTTCTCAGAGTCCTCGAATGCTTGAGTTATCTTTTTGAATTTTTCGACCTTCTCCAAATACTCAAGGACTGGGTCATGCATCAGGACAGCAGCTGCAATAGTCTGAAAATATCACACATCAATACCAGAAGAACGCATTAAAAAAAAAAAAGGAAGATACTTACATTTGCCAACATCCTCATCGCAGAACCAAAGATAACCTTGGCAGATCGTCACTTCATCCTCTCCCAGCCCTCTTCGAAAGTGAAGCGATCAATGAAGGCTGCACTCATACCAGCCTTCTCTGGTAATTGATTAAGAAGTGCGAAGAGCTCCTCATCCTTATCAACCAGGTTTGGTTCCGAAGAAGTGGCAGTCTCCTTGGATGGTTCGGGATGGCTCATTATTTGAGGCTGTGGAGGAGGCGAGCTTGCCGGGATATCCTCCAAGGCGACTTTTCATTTTTTGGAAGTGTCAACCTTTTCTATCCCTTTCGATGACGATGGAGGTGTGCTCTCTGGCGTCTTGGACTTTGTCATGGAACTCAGAGTGGAAGGTGGTGCTCGCAGTCCGCTACCAATAACCATCTCTATACAAATATGTCAGCAAACGAGGTGACATAATACGATGATGATGAAAATATGTATATATATATATAATTACCTTCTTGTTGTTGAGGAGCTGGTGGTGATGCTGTTTCTGGAGAAGATGGTTCCGAAGTTGAAGGAGTGGCAGGTGCTTTTCGTTTCCTAGGTTTGGAAGACGAGGCACTCTTTTCCGTTTATTTCCTCAGCTTCTTTTTCTTCGAGCTCGAAGGTCTGGACGAACGGACGGTGGGGTCAGGAAACGCGGCTCTCTTTGGAAGCAAACTGCAAGCGACCAAGTTCTTGGAAGTCCCAAGCTTCTTCCAATCAAATTACTCAATCGGAAGGTCATTGATTTTGTACACCCTTGCGAGCTATTCCGTTGAAAGTCCGGGCCGTTCCCTGTTGTCTGCGATGACATACGAGTGCGATCAGAATAAATATGATAATACAGAAAAATGCGATAAATTGAAAAGCTACCTACCAGGATTCTGAAAGAAGCCGTTATTCGCAGAGTCAAAGTGGAAAAATGGATTTTTCCATTTTCCCATATTGTTGCGAACCCCGTAGATTATTTTTATTACCTGGTTTGACCACTTGCTCGCATAAAAGAAGCCGAAATCTGACAGGTTTGATTTCACTTGGTAAAACCAAGCGAACTCTTCAGGTGTGGAGGTTTCTAAGCCTAATTTATGGTATAGTATGTATAGACCTACCATGTATCTATAAGTGCTTAGAGTTAGTTAAAAAGGAACGACTCTGTAGTAGTCGACGATGGATTTTATATAAGGATGAAGTAGAAAGTGAACTCCGCATTTGAGAACTGCTTCAGAGAATAAAGCAATTCCGCGAAGTGGTGTATATGGTTGATTGAACTCCATGGGAAGACGAAGGGGGATGGCGATTTTGTAGTTGTGCAAGATTTTACTGAGCCTGTTCGTGGTGTAGCTCGTCCTTATGTTAGTAGACGACCAATCGCCCTCTACATATTGGTAACCCATTGCGAATGCAGGGGCATCTCTGATATGCTAGCCATTGGTCTTGAGGTAGGTCGCCTATGCGAGGACTACTTTGCCTGACCCTGGTTATCTCAACTTCGGATTCTGGCTCAAGATAATCTTCGAGGTTTATGGAGCTAACACTGGTATTGGAAGATTCTCCAGAGAATGCATTCCCTTCCCTAAAATCCTCACTACTAGACATCTGAAAAGAAATGGTAATGGATTTAGTCCTATGCGAACATCAGGGATCTTAGCTATATGTGGGCAGTTTTGGGGTCTCGTCCTAGGATTGCATCAACAAACTATTCATCAGATTTTTTCTGATCGATCTACGGATTCATAAAAAAAATCGTTCAAGCAGTTCGGTAAAAAGAAAATATAAACTCTTTCACGAGTTCATCTCTGACAGTCATCTAAAAGAAGAATCTATAGATCAACGAAGAGGATCTAAAAATTTCCATTTTATAGTCTATCCGAATACGGGATGGGTTTATGCTCAGAATATTTAGCCTCTGGTATTTGGGTTCTATGGTTTGTTCTTATTTTCTATTCTAGGAACTATAAATAAGAGTACTAGAAAAATCAAGAGAGAGGATATATACTAACCTTTCTTCGAAGACGGAAGGACCAAGATGGCATTCGAAAGATTGTGATGATAACTTCGTCGGAGAAGATGACAAAGTTATACGAGATGGGAAACAGAATGGCGCCGGAAGAATTTCTCTGTGAATACTTCGGGTTTAGAGAGGGATAGCAGACGATAGGTTTTTTGAAGAGGAGGCGGATTAATTTGATATATATACCTCGAGCATCGTCAAATCATAGTCGTAGATCAAGGTATTTAATTTTCAGATCCAAAGGCCGAAGTTTACGCGGGATTTGATTTTTCCGAAATTAAATCGGTATCTTTTCAAAATTTGAAACAATTGAATTTAAGACGACAGCTGGCATCATTGCTATCATTAAGTCTCCTCGAGTTTTGCTATTCTTCTTGGAAAAGGCGACACGAGTTTTCATTTGTCAAAAAAAGGTACGCGAGATCTTGAAAAATGTGAGATTTGATATCTGGCGACTCTTCGACTCTTCAAGGGTCTCAAGTCTAGGTCATGATGTCGTATTTTTTAAGCTCGTATTTATATTAGAAGGAAGCTCCATTTTGTCCTAAAGAACTAATGGAGTTGGGGGGCAATTGTTGTGCGGTCAAAAATCCTATATGTTGGTCAATACCATAAAGAGAAAAGTTGACCAAGTGAGTGTCAGGTCGCATGAGTAAGTTAGTACGACTTCTTCTGAAAGAGTTACGTGCGACCTCCACCGCATAACATAAGTTAGTACGACCTCTTCCGAAAGAGTTACGTGTGACCTCCACCTCATAAGTTAGTGCGACCTCCTCCGAACGAGTTAAGTGCGACCAGAATGAAAAGGAGAACACTTCGTCAAACGGGTAACCTATAAAGAAAGGGAAACAAAAGTTTCTCTTTAAAGATCGACCAGTCATCTCATTTAAGTGATTACCCAGTTATATTGTTACTCAAATTGTATTATTCGATTATACAGTTATCAATTTTCATAATTGGGAAACATTGAGCTATCCTCACCTATATAAAGGGAGTTCAATGTTTTAGTGAAGGATCTTTTTGGACTTTTTCTGAACTGGAGAGGTTGGGAAATCTTTAATCATTTTTTGATCTTTGAAATCTTTTGAGAACCTTTTAACTATTGTTTCTTCTTTCCGGACAACATATTGTAATCCTGAGTTCTTGTAATTCTCCAGAAAATAGTAAAAAAAAAGTAGACGTAGGCTTATCTTTTTTTGGGGCTAAACCACTATAAAATTCTTATCTCTTTATTTGCTTTAGTTAATTAACCATTTTCACACACAAGCTACGTCTCGCAATTTTTCTAAATTTATTGTTGACAAAACTTCTGTCGACAGTAAATAAACTCTCTCTTTCTCTTAGCTTTCACTATTTTCCTCAACAGTGTTCAACCTATCCTCTCCGGTAATATGTTGACGCATCAATTTTATTTTATTTTTTCAAATAATTTATATTTGAACAGTTAATCCCACACATGAATTTTGTCTAATTAAATTAATTTTATTAATTGTTTACAGGAGTGGCTGTGGGATCTGGGTGGCAATCATATGTAGCATACATAAATTTGGGCTGCTATTATCTCATTGGGTTGCCGCTTGGGTATTTGATATGCGGATTCCACCAAGGAGTTATGGTAACGAATAATATTGTTCAATTACATTAATATTAGGGAATACAATTGGTAACATGAAATCCAATATTAAAATTTCCTCAAAAAAAATAAAATACAAAAGAAAGTCTCGCGTGATATGAGAAAATGGGGTACTAAATTTCTTATGAAAATAAATGCAACTAGGGAATCTGGGCTGGCATGATTTTTGGTGGGACAGCTGTTCAGACCTTGATATTGGCCATCATAACCATTCGATGTGATTGGGAAAAAGAGGTATAGCTTCCTCTATATTCGTAAATTATCCATATAAATCTACATATGTATGCTTATTTTTACTTCATTATCTCAAATGATTAATTAATAATTTCTACTGTTAATATTCTTGGATCAATATGCAGGCAGAGCTTGCGTGTAGGCATGTATTGAAGTGGGCAGAAGGAAAAAGGCAAGATCTGTAATATACTATTTTAAGGGAAGCAAAACCTTACATGAGCATCAATGGCATATTTTACATGAAATTTATGGGTTTTCCATGCTTTCGTAGTCTAATCCCGCCAAGTTATTGTGTTATTTGGTCGTATTTCTCAAATTATTCCATACTAGAGCGCTGTAAATCCAAATTCTCTGGCATTACCTATCAAGAGTGAAGTATGTTATGGCCCAAACAAAGGGGAAAATTAACGATACTGTCTTCTAAGTTTTGACGATACTGAAACTAATTAATTAGGGTATCACAAACAAACAAAGGACGATAGATTCTTGTGTCCGATATGGGTCATATGCTGATCTTAAGGTTTTCAAATTTCAAATTGAACGATTAAACATGACACACAATTTCGTTAGATTGTTTCTAATGTTACTAGCACAACATGAAGCACAAATGAGCCTAAACATTCATAGGCTATGCCGACACGCCATACTCCATTTGGCATCTCTATTATTAGCTACTAAATTCCTCCATCTTGGGACATGGTAACAAGGACCCCTGCCAATAGCTCACTAAATAAAAGATGAATGTTCGATATAATTACAGGCCAATTTGTAGCCATAATTAATCTCCTTCCCTACTGCTTGGGGTTGCTATGCTATTTAAACTAGTAACTTTTAACAATAAGATAGCAAAAAACCGGTACTAACCTTTGCAAACATATTAGTCTTGCCTGAATGGCCAATAGTTTTGCAAAAGTGACCGAAAAACGACCACGGATTTTCTTAGCTATTGCACCATGCATCGTGATCCTTCACCACGATCCTAATTATTGGAGTCAAATCTGTGGGTAGTATTGTAAAAACCCGGATTTTGGGAGGATAATTTGGACATTTTACCAATTTTTCGGATATAATAATGAGAGAGATTAATTTGCAAAAATTTTGTGCAGAAGGACTAAATTATAATTTTTTGGGGATAAAATTAATAGAGATTTGAAAATTTGGAGACTTATGTGCAAGCACTGCCCCATAAAACAGAGCCACGTGACCCTGTTTCTTTTTCCCTATCTCTCTTCTCTCTCTCCCTCATGCCAACCTTCTCTTCCTCGTCTCTCTCTGTCTCTCGGCCGCGCACAACCAAAGGGGAGCCACCCCGCCTCTAGCCACCCCCAGCTGCAGGGACTGCCGGTGGACCTCACTAGCATCGTGCCGAGCTCGTCGCCGACCACTAGAAGCCGCCGGAGAAGCCCACCGGAACCGGAGAAGAGAAAGTGGCCGGAGAGGAGTTTTAGTCGCCGGCGACGATTCCGGCCACCATTCGACCTCAAACCCGACTCGTTAGATTCGTCTCGTCGAGAGGAAACTCAAAATATATATATCTTAACTCCATAATGCCCGAATCAAAAGTTGCCATTTTTGGAATATTTTGTGCTTGAGTTGACTTTTTGATCCAGCCGTTGGATTGTATTTTTGTTGTCATTTTTGGATTGTACTCGGAAAATGGAGAAATTTGATATATTTATATATATATATATATATATATATATTGCCTATGTTTGGTGATCAGCACGGAAATAGAGATCAGACAGTTGAGATTTTACCTCGTGTTACGTGCCACCAGCCCAATGTGGGCCCGGACCCGAATTGGACAAGTTATATGTCTAACCTAGTTATTTTGGGTACTAGAAATTCAGTGTAGAGGTTCGTTTGTGGAATTGAAGCTCCGTTGAGAAGTTGGTTTTTCGGAAGAGGACAATCGAGAGCTTGGAATTAGTCCTCGACCCTCCGAGCGATCGTCAATAACACCTTGAGGATTCAATAGTGTGGTATCGCTATTCGAGCGAGGTAGGGACTCAATTACCCCTGTTTTATATCGTTTTCGAATAAAACTTATTTTCTGTGATACATGAGAACAAATGTGATTTTTAGACTATTTAAACATCTGTGATGAGAATTGATTATATGATGTATATATATATTGTATTGCTATGGGAATTTTCTGAGTACAGGTTATTTTGGGTATATTAAAAATAGGGTCGTTATGCTCCTCGTTTTCCTATAAAATTTAGTATACTGATTTTATTGAAAAATCCAAGTATGATTATTTTCACACTTCAGTTCTGTATTGCACGTGTTATAGAATCGTACATAAGCACCATGTTAGCATCGTGGGTTTATAGTATGACGTTACGTTCCCCACCGTCGGTGTAGAGTCCATACACCCGCGCGAGGTTTTGTTACTTCTGATTAAATCCCTATTTGGCAGGTGTAGGTAATTTGGTTGCCCCTCCAAGTTTAGTAGGCGACACATGAGTGTCTCCTCCGAGTATGGGCTTAGATCAGATAGGCTGTTAGGCATACTTAGTGTCATCATACTGGGTTTCCACAAATGAGAGGATGAGAGCTCATGGGTATGGGTTGATTTGTGTCATGTGCATATGAATTGAATGGTTTTGATTACACTACTTTATATATATATATGGATTTCCGGTTTGGATTATATATATATGTATGTTTTAGACTAAACTAACCATGCAGGAATTCTCTATCACTAAAATATTTTCGACCGAGGTAATTGTTTTTCCTACTGGACATTTTATACTCACCCCCTACCTACTTCCTCAGGTGGTGTTCAGAGTGATCTTGGTGATCAATAGGAGTAAGAGGTCATCTTGACTGTAGTTCGTTTCTTGGTAGGTGGTGTTCAGTGTGATCTTGGTGATCAAGAGGAGTAAGAGGTCATCTTGACTGTAGTTCGTTTCTTGGTAATGCTAGAATCTTGTTGTCATGGTGTTTGGATTGTTTGGGTTTTGTTTAGCATTGAACCAAGATTACTACACTTTGTCTTTGTCTATGAACTTATGTATACCATTTTGGTGTTTGATTTTTAGTGTGGATGATGATGATGCTTGGACTTATATTTGATTTCGCGTTTTTAAATAATTATTTGATCTATGTTTAATGGTATATACGAACTATGGGAGTAGTTCACAGGATGAAATTCCAACTATTTTATTTAAATAGACCGTTTTATTTAAATTCCAACTTGTGTATCTTGTTGATTCTTGTATTTATTTTGGAAAATTACTATTCATGCGTGCAGTAACTATTTATATATACAGACTATTCATATTTCATTTATACAATAAGTCAGTGGAAAGGTAATTTTTTTTCCTAACACTAGCATGTACAAAGCAGCTGCTATCTAATTTTATTTATTTATTTTTTATTTTTTTTATAAAGGCTGCTATCTAATTTTACCACTGCATCAACGTTGATTTTTAATAAAGTGCAGTGGAGGTTATCATTAATTCGAAGAAGTTTGGTTTACGAACATTAACATTTGCACGTGCATCTTAGAAATCATTAAGAAAAATGCTTGCTTGCTCGGGCGAATCTCTAGATAGTAGGTCTGAGCATTTGTCCATGTAGAAGATTTGTTCCTTTCATGCCATGATTTCCATCGGTAAGAAGAGTACGTAGTTCAGAATATTCTTTATTATGCACATGTTGTTCCGATATATATATATATATTCACAACTTTTGAAGTTCATATTGATCTTTCACAAAGAAAGAAGAAGCTGCGAAGTTTTACAATCCAAATAGCAAAATTAAGTCAGCAAAGAGAAGCAAAATGGAACCCATGATCTCATAAGCGAGTTCTCAGTAAGAATTTTCCAAAGAAGCATATATTAGGCCACAAAGATCTAGCATATATATATATATGTGGGATAAATTAAAGGCTTCATTTATGTTCTTCAATTGGTCGCATTTCACTCAACGAAGCGACCAACTTTCTTATTTTTGAGTAAACAAATAGTTTTATATTAATGTTTGTCACGTTACTTACGTATTTCTAGATTATATCGTATCAGAAAATCAGATATATAAACGAAAATTAGAGACGTATATTCGACGAGCTTTGAATTTTATGATTTCCAATTTTTTGAGAGCCATCTTGTACTTTGTGCGGAATCACGTAGTACCTGTTACTAATTGAAAATAGAAATTTGAAAAACTGAAGAAAACAAATAAAATTGAGAAGAAAAAGAAGAATAATAAGTTTGCGGGATTTGAAAGACATACTAATGTAGTACTAAGGAAAAAAAGGAAGGAAAAAGGGAAAAGAAGAGGAAGAGGAGATTTAGAGAGAAAACTAGACAAATATTTAAGAGAGAAAACTAGTAGTTTATTGATTTATAACAATTATATAGAATAACAAACACACTAATGGCCTATTTATAGAATAAGTAGATGACTAATTCTGATTCAACTAGAAAACTTAATAAATACTTTAAATCATACTAGAACTCTAATAACTCCTAATAGATAAAATAAAATAATTATTCTAATAAATAAATAAATAAATATCCTATTATTTAGCTCTATATTTACGCCTAAAATATAAGTGTGTAAATTGTCTTTATAATCTCCATCATTTCCCCCTGGTTGAAAAGAACTCGACTCCAACAAGTTATACTGAAGATGGCTGGCAAGTAAATTGGGGTTGAGACAACCCAAAAACTTAAAAATGCAGAGTGTTTCACAAACTTGACGAAGGTGATTCAAATGTTAAGAATGACTATAAATAAGAATGTCTTCAAAGTAAATGACAAGAAATTTACCAATAAAAGGGCACAAAACATGTATCAGCATCCTCATGAATATGTTAGAAGTATTAGACAAACCAAAAAGCATAACTAACCATTCCTACAGTCCATTTGGTGTATTAAATATAATTTTCTAATCATCACCTAGTCGAATATGAATACGATGATATCCACTTCATAAATTAATTTTTGAAAATCATTGAGATCCACCAAACTCGTCCAACATGTCTCTGAGGTGTGGAATAAGAAACCCGTATTTGACTGTGATCTTATTGTTAGCTCGACTATCGACACAAATTCTCTAAAAACCATCCGTCTTAAGAGTAAGTTAAACAAGAATAGCACAAGGACTAAGGCAGTTATAAATGAAGTCTTTCACAAAAAGCCCATCAATCTGTCGATTCAACTCAGCATATTCTGAAGGGTTTATTCAGTAGTGTGGAAGATTTGGTATTTGAGAACTAGGAACCAAATCTATGGGGTGTTGAATATCTCTTATAGGGGGCAATGCATCAGGTAACTCTATAGGTATGATGTCAATAAACTCTTTAAGTAGAAATGCTATAAAGGACGGGTGAAGGTCGCTGTTGAAGTAGGAAGGTGAAAAAAATCTTTGGCGACAACAGCATAGACAATGTCATTTTTCATGCATTCACGCTCAAAGGGCTTCGCTATCAATATTTGAATCCCATGGTTGCTAATGTCTGCAGAAGAGGTTTTGGGGATAAGTTTGCGTCGAGGCATAGACTTTGCTAGGTGTAGATTGATTGTCTTTTTCCCATGGAAAAAGTTATAGGCATTCTCTTTGCCACAATGTTGTACATCGTGATCATAGAGCCAAGGTCGCCCAAGTAGAATATGTGCAACATCCATTGGTTAGACATCATAATAAATATTTTCTGTGTAAGATCCCATCCTAAGCATAACAAGGCGTCAATTTGTCACAGGTAAAGTGGTCTTATTAACCCATGCTTTAAACGGACAGGGATGAGGTTCATGCTTAAGACGAAATTTCTAAATTGCAGATTGGGAGACAACATTCGTCGTACTTCCACCATCAATGACTAATTTGGATGGCTTCCCATTAAGAGAAATAATGGTATAAAAAGTACTAATGCATTTCTAAGTGTCATGATCAATAGGAGTGGATAAGATAGTCTCCTAACATAAATTTAGGACGAATTTAATATAAAATTCGAATACTATTTTTTAAATCTAGAAATAATTTTCATGTAGAAAGTTAGAAGGATAAAATATTTATCCTTTCAATTTTCTATATTAAAGTTGTTTCTGAATTTGAAAAATAGAATTCGAATTTTATACTAAATACCCTTAGGTCTCGCATAGCACAAGTTCTCGTCAAATTCTGAAGAATAGCCGTCATAATCAGGATCATCCAAAGGATCGATGTTTTCAAAGTCATCATATGCTAACCACTTTAAATATACTTTCATGTTGAGGAATTCAAAATACACTTTCTTGATAGTTAATACTCTTATAAAACTTTCATGATTTTGTAAACATCTGTGATCTTTTTATAACATAGCTAGTATTACACCAAAAATAAATAAACTTCTTAATTAATACCATAAAGTAATACGTACATACATTTACACCTACCGATCATCAGGATTATAATTAGGGGGAAAAGTTATGTGCCACACGAATGATCTGATGCCCAAAATTCTACATAAGTATCTATTTTTGTTTAGTGAAACAAATTAATGAGACTAGAGACACCAACAAAAGAAACCTCTATTTTCATAATGTCTCATCTCAGTAGTGAGTTAGATCAAGAGATGAAGGTAACTCCATTTGATAGCAATAATAATCCATTAAATAGAGGATTATCAAATGATCATAATCTTGATTGTTAGTATAGATTTGTAATCGTGAATCGACGTACCATCGTATGTCCTTAAGTAGTTCTTCTTGAAGAAAGCTAAAACTCAGATTTGATATATGTGTACGGTACGTATAACTTTAAATAAAGTTAGAGATGAATTTTTCACTAGCTGATGATGATAATATTGGTATAGAACCTGCCAAATCTCCTTTACAAAAGATATTAACAGCGTATTAAATGAGATATAAAATAAATAATGGATGAATAGTGATGATACTGTGTATTTTTGAGAAATAGCGAGAAAGAATAAATAAAGTGAAGAGAAATGGCAAGAAATAGGGTTTTAAGAATTTCTGACCGTTGATCTTATATATGATATATATATATATATAGATACTATTTAGAGTGACCTTATAATGCTAAAGTATTAGAGTTGATGGCCACATATTCCTTAAAAAGATAAAATAGAATTTACCTACCCACAATACGGACAATGGGTAGGTGGTTAGGCCAAGTGTCAAACTTTTCGTGATTTGTATCGCCTTTTATATGCTATGGTAATGAGGTCGTGTATGCTACGTGATCGGAGCTTCACCTTTTACTGAGTGGCCGGCTAATATACTCAGCCAATGATTACGAATGATCTTTAGATCTTAACATTCAGATCGCCCTAGTGCATTAATCATTTGACCAAGGTCTTGTTTCAAATTTTGAGGGTCGGATTGGTCCTATGACTCACAACCAGGTTATTAGCTATATACGAGTTGATCGACTCATAATAGGGTCGGTGTCATTTGGTGTTGGCTGCAACATATCGTTCCGGGCCTTCTTCAAAGACCGTGTGTCATATTTTGATTGGTTGGGAGAAAACACCCCCAACATTGATCATGGCAAAAGGGTGTTGATCAAGTCTAAGAAACTATGGCGTATAGTAGGTCCTGCATGCATTCTTTTTCCGAGCAACCAACTTCTCCATGATAACAATTACTCAAGGCACCTCTGCTAGTCACTTGGGTAACGTTGAGCTTGCTGCAACCTCACTCGCTTATAATATAATCATTTGTTTCGAATTTGGCCTTCTTGTAAGCATATGGTCCTATATATATATACTTCTTTTTATCTTTATTTTTCTAAATTCCTTTTGGAAAAAGAAAAAAGAAAGAAATAGAAAAGAGTATCTCTCTATATCTAGATATTTCACTATTAGTAATAATCTAATCAAACGAGTAATGTTACAAAATTGCTGCAAGATTATAAGTCATACCTCCTAAGTATTCAAATGACACTATCACATGAGACTCCTAGTACTAATACATAAACGGCAATGGGATTGAGGTTTTTTGGATGGTTACTACCTAGCTAATTGTGTTGACTTGTCAGTTCATCTACTTGCCTATCCTCCTTCACTAGCTCATTCTAATTTAAAAAAGAATTGAAAAGTGTACAGAACTCCGAGCGAGGGTGACAAATGAGTTTAGGAGAAGTGGGAGGAAAGAAAGGATGAGGGAATTATTCAGTGGATTTAAGGTATTGTGATTATTTTCGTAGAAAAGTTAAAAAAAAAAAAAAGGAAAATAGACAAAGAATTTTAAATTATCAATTCTAACTAAATTTCAATCCATCCAAAATTAGAATTTTAGAGAGATTTTAGAAGCAGGGAAATGCCTACAAATAGAAGAGTTGGTCATTCTAACTGAAATATTTTTCTTTTTTCTATTTTTCTCTGACTTTCTCTTACTAAATAAAGAGAGAATTTTAGGAGGTGTTTGGCAGGCACATTAAAAAATTGTTTTCTGTTCTAAAAGCAAAAAATTATTTCCTGACAATAACTAGAGTCGTTTGGCCCTATTTTCTACGAACAATTTCTAAAAATAGAGTTAAAAAAAAAAAGAAAAAACTAGAGAATTCAAGAAACATCATTTTGGTGTTTTCATTTGTTCTTTCAAAAATCAGAGTTACTCAAAAAACTCAGAGAATATCGCTTCTCTTCTCTACACCAACGAGCTAAACGCAAAGCTAAGATCTGAGATTGAGCTTCGTCTCCAGCGCTTGGGCCCCATCTCTGGCATTTTGGCTCTGTCGGCCTCATCTCCAGTGCTTCGGCTCTCCTTATCAAAAACTCTTCGATCTGAAATCCTTGATTTGAAGACCCTTATCAAAAACCCTTGATTTGAAAGCCTTAAAATGTTCATTTTTTTTTTTTTAATCTGAAAACTTGTTCTCTCTATGAGTTGGATCTGGTTATTAGTAGAGAGTTCAAGTAAAATAGTTTTAGCGAAAAGGGTATATGAATTTCGAATATGAATTTCGAAAAGAGTTCAAGTAATTGGATCTAATATGAATTTCAAATCTGCTATAGGCTTCAAAATTAGATACTATATATACTCCATGGTAGAACCTAAAATCTCTTGCAAGCATCTAAACTAATTTGTTTTTGTCATTTAGATTAGCTCCCAATCGAGATACAGAGATAATAGCTTTGTTAGATTTTGTCATATTCTTTCTTAATTCAAGAACGATTTTTAATGTTGTTTTATCAAAGCATTGTGAAATTATCAAAGCACACTTTCTTCAATTTTGTTGGCTGCTTTGATAACATAATGCAACTAAGAATTGACGTTTTTGGACTGGAGAAGCATTGTTGTTAGATGTCTTAATAGCTCACTATTGCTTTCTTCCCTTGTGCATTCGTAAAAGGGAGATCCTTATGACAAGCTCATACAATATTAGTATGCCAATAACTGAACTACAGATATTGTCAGAAATGATTAGTGTCTATTTCTGTACTACATACTTTTTGAGGTTCGGCTTACTTCAGTAGGATAAAAATGGAAATGAAACACATAAATAACACATTCAACTCCAAGATAGATTCATCTTATAGATTCTCGTTTTTCTTTTTTCGTTGATGCCCTTGTTCTTGTGGGATTTATCTTGGCGTTTGTTTATATCTTCTGGTATAATTTAACTTCGTGCAAGATCCCTAGTGAAAAATGTAAAGAAAGCACAGACCATCTTTCCCTTGTCAGACTACGGAGTGAAAGTTTTGAAATGCTAATATTGACTCTTCTTTTGCGGACTAATTACTATAGCCATGACAACTTATATTTTGATTGATAGTTGCAAAGGAACTCTTAGCATCATGTCTGTCATTTGCATTGTCAGATTTTGGAATTTGTTGCTTACAGTGCCTCTTTTCGTTTATCCTCTGTTTATGTTTATGTGGGAACTCCTTTCTAGAAGTGTTAATGTTACTTTATTGGTATTTACTGTCTATTTTTCACTTTATTATGATTTTAATCCTTTAGATTTCGGTATAAATATATAGGAATATCAGTATATCATTCAATAATTGGATCCCATTTTGAGGTTCTATAAAAAGATAAATATGGTCGAAATTTTATTTCCGGGACTGTTCGAGTGGTTACAAAAGCAAAGTTTCTTTTATTTGATAGACAGTTTTTCTCTTGGTACATGTACTATGCCATATCAGTTCATGAACTCTTTTCTCTATTTTTTTGTTTTTTGTTACTCCAAAGATATTATTGTATATATTTGTTTGTTTGAAATATTGAAGTTTTTTAGTTTAGGTGCTAGATTTTGGAATATGGCGAATGAGGATACTGAACTTATGATGCATACTTATGGAGTACAACAGTGGAAAGACTTTGATTGATATCATGGTTGATGAATCAATACTGAAAATATGATAAATGGACAGTTTAGCTCAAACACATGATTGAAAATTCTTGAAAAGTTGTAAAGTAAAAGTATACGCATGTTCTCAAAGAAACAAGTTAAGCAGAAATACAATAGGTTATGCACTAAGTATCGTGAGTTTACTAAATTATTGAAATAAACTAGTGTTGGATGGGATTGTGAACCCAATACTGTGACTACTATTGAGGAAATATGGCAGAAATATTTAAGGGTAAGAGTATGTTATGCATAAATTTAGAAAACTCTAGTCGTGACAATTATTTATTTGAAGAATTATGGCTTGAATAATTTGGACGATAAAATTAATTATCTTTTTCTTTTAGGCACACCCGAAGGCATCGTAGTATCACAAGAAAGGATGTGATCACTTTATTCTATTGGAACTTATTTTTACTGAGTCGACTGCTACTGGCTCGTTTCACTGAACTGCTGGTGAAGGCCCAACTAATACAGACAATGAGAGAGAATTAGAGAGTGAATTTGGTCAGAAAGATATTCATAATAATGATGATAACGATATTACTAGTTGCACGGGTGCCCGCCTTCGGATGAAGTTTTTAATCGCTCGTCAAAATGTTCTGAAATAACTAGTACAGAGCAAAGATATAAAAAGAATAGATCACAACAATAAATGATTGATGCACTTCTTGTGGATCGAGGCAACTAAAGTTAAGACTGATGCTTGTTTAGCTAATACTGAAATATACAAGAGTCCTAGTGCAGACGGTAATAGACAAAAGAATGAATTTTCTCTTACAGAGTGTGTGCAAATCATTGAAGTACTGGATGGAATTGATGGTGATGTTTACATGAAAGCAGTTGAGAAGTTTAAGGATCTCGACTGGAAAGAGATCTTTGTTAACGTGTCCACTCTTAGAAAGAGCGCTTGGTTGGATAGGCTGAGTATGTCATCCTAGTATCTAATAGATTCTAAAGATTAGTATAATATTTGATAGACATAAAATATTAAAATTGTTACGTGCTTATAGTCTATTATTGGTATCTACTATGTGCTTAAAATTATTATCGTATTTGAGAAATATGAAATATCAAAATCTCTATGTGTTTAAAGTCTATAATTTTGCTAAGTTTAATTACATATATATATATATATATATATATAAAATATCTCTTTTCTCCTTCAAATTTTAAATATGTATGTTGATAATATTCGCAGGACTAGAACGAATCAAATGGATGACTCTAGTTCATCTTCTACAAGCAGTGATTTTGATGTCTATACAGATTTCATGATGCTTATGTTATTAGATGAATACGATAAAATGTTTATTGAAAAAAGTACCTCAAAGAACATCAATTTTACGCAGTGAAACTTTTGTGAGTTATTAGATGGTCATAAAAGAACATATTATGAGTTATTGCGAATGGATAGAAACATATTTCTTGAGCTTTATGCTTCTTTAAAACAAAATGGGCGCTTAAAAGATACATGAAAGATTTAAGTTCAAGAAGCAGTTGCTATTTTTCTCATAATTATTGGCCAAAATATAGGAATGAGACTCGTAGCAGATCTGTTTCAACATTCCCTTGAGACCATTGATAGACACTTCTACTTAACTTTGAAGGCAATATATAAGTTGGGGAAAAATATAATTCGTCCAATTATAAAGGTCAAAAAAAATATAATTACACAAAATATTTTATGTGTATGTAACTTTGATAAATTCTTCACTTATGTATGTGTTAGTTAGGAAGGTACTCCTAATGATTAGAGTATTTTTAGGTGCAGTTACAAGACTTGAAAACAAATTTCCATTTCCTAATGATATTGAAAACTTTTAATTGAATTCTTATTTTCTATTTCTTGTGATGATACAAATGATAAAACTAACTCATATTTTTAACACAATTTACTTTGAGCAGTTGATTATTATGTTGTAGATTCTTGATTTCTATGCACTCGGGGTTTTCTTTCCCCATTTCGTGATGAAAAATACCACTTGCAAGTGGTAAAGATCAACAACCACGTGGTAATAAAGAACTATTCAATTATAGGCATTCTTCTCTAAGGAATGTAATCGAATGTTGCTTTGGTGTGCTAAAAGAACGATTTCTAATTTTAGAAATGATGCCATCATACAAACTGAGTTGACAATCCTTGATAGTTATTACTTGTTGCACTCTTCATAATTTTATTCGTCAACGAACAAGATATGACCGCATATTTAGAGAATAGGAAGAAAAAGATCTAGAGAGTGACAACAATAATGAAAATGATGAAGAAGCTAATTCAAGCGTGCCAAAATATAGAGTGAATTTGTCAGAAAAATCAATAGCAACTATGGCAGCTAGTCGTGATTGTATTTTTCAAGCCTTGTGGATCAACTATAATAATAGGAATTAGTTAAGTATGTCGTATTAATTAATAATTAATATTTGATCACTTTTATTTGGATATTGTACAGAGTAACGAGTGTGTTTCAATCACGTTAACGAAGTAACTACTTTAAAGTTTGTTTAATCGTTGAAAATTTAAATAAAGTATTATTTATTCTATTAATTTGTCTTTTCACAATTTTAGCATTATAAAAATTATAATTAAAAAAATAAGGTTCAATAAGGTAAAATTTAGTTTGGTATAATTATTTGAGTTTGTAATTTTTTATTGTAATTTTGGACAATATTTCCTAATTTTTTGCAACAAAAAAAAAAGTGTTGTCTAAAAACTAGAGTAGTTTTTTGCTATCCAAACATATTTTCTATCTTTTATAAAAAACTATTTTAAAAAAAAATTTGTCAAACACCTTTTGTTTTATGAAAATATCATAAAACAATTTTTGTTCTCATTTCTAAAAACATAATTTTGAAAATAAGAAATAAAAAATAATGTAAAAAAGGCTCCTAGTCTTCTCTCTTTTTTATCATACCAAATACAATAAAGAAAGAGTGCTCTCCTTCAACTCCCTTATTTCCATTCTTACGTACTCATTCATTCTTATCTCCTTTCCCTCTTATCAAACATAACCTAAAATCAGCCTATATACAATAATTAATAAGAAAAAAAAAACAAGAACAAAAAAAGTTTGCATAACAAACAAGCCAAAAAAAGAAACAAAAATAA
>JXTB01000653.1:175957-199739 GCA_002914805.1 Parasponia andersonii
AAAAAAAAAAAAAAAAAAAAAAAAACTTTCTGAGAAAAATTCTAGAATAGATAAAGAATATATACCCTGTCAAAAGAAATTAAGCAAAATGATAAAAAGTTTGTGCACGTATGTCATTGACCCAATATTATTTTAAAAATAATTTTGCCGATTATGCTACCAAACCATGTCCCCACGTGAAAGCACATAGGAAGATAACACATCTGCGACAGTGCGTTTCCTTCACGATAAAATGTAAGAAACCTACACCTGCAGCAACGTACATATTTTTACGCAGATTAAGATACACTATCAGATATTTAAGACTTTGTTCGTACTAAGTTTTGATTTCTTAAAATGTGCTAAGTTTTGATTTCTTAAAATGCGTGATTACTTACTTGTTACTCAAAAATTAAGATAATATAATTAAGCACAGAAATTAGAGATAAGTAAGCATAGGTATTTATATAGATTAGATAGAGAAATATACATAAGAATGAAAAGCAGATAATTTAAAGATCTAAAACAAAAATAGGACTAGTGAACTAGATTCTTAGGTATTGAAGTATAAATGACTAAAATTAAAAGTATCGAAACTTGAATAATAGAAAGAAAATAAGTTGAAACTTAAATATAACTAAAAGTAAAGTTGTTGAAATATAAATATCGAAGATAAAGGGCTATAGTATAAAGTGGACTAGTTAATTGGAATGAGTTTGTTCTGAAAAATAAAGAACTGAAAATAAGATACGATAATATAAAATACTAGGAAACAAAAGATGTTGTCTTAGTGCAAAAACTACTATGAACATAGGATTGGAGTCTTGAATGGCGCAACTCTTATAGAGTTCTTTAAATGAGATACTAGTATATGTATGAAAGAAAGAATAAGTGATGAATTGTTATTTAAAATATAGCTCGATTACATACTGACCAAGCCTCGATCATATATGTATATGAGCATAAGTATTAAATCATGAAGAAGGAGCCTTTAATAATCAAATTAAAAGTGTTCACTTTACATTCCTTGTGATGTAGAAAAATGGAGATGAATGATCAGCTTTTTTTTGTATATAAACTAATGTTTATTAGGTATGAACTTATACGAAACCTTATAAAACAGGATATGGAACTTAGGTGATGAATACAAGATAAGGTATGAATGGAAAACGAAAACTAGGAGCTGAAGTATATGACAAAAGAACAAATATCAAATACTATTTATGTAGAAACATCAGCCGATCATATATGCAAAGACACTAAAGACCACTTTTTGATGTGAGAATAAAATTAAACTAGTGATCTTAGGCTAGGAACATGATCTAGAGTGGTATGTAGAAGGTTAGGAGATATTTTGTGTCTATCAGGTGGACTAAGATGCAAGAAAAATGAGAGTTTCAGCTACTGTAATGGCTACAAATGTGAGTAGTTGAATGAAAGAGAGAGAGGGTGATTCTATATGAGTATTTGTGAATGAAAGAATTGTTATCTTCTATTTGATAGTAAAAGTGCTACACTTATTTATAAAGAGTTAAAACTTGAAAACTAAGAAGTTAGTAGAAAATAAGGCTGCCAAGTGGTAAAAATAACTTTTCTTTGTTTCTTAGGATCTAGTTCTAGCCATATTTTTAATGAAAGACAATGATTAGATAACATAGAAGTACTAAAAACCAATTTAGAGTTTAGTAAACTGTTTTAGGAAACGACCTGGAAACTGTCACCTCAACAACCTCAGCAGTTTCACTCATAACTAGCAAAAATAAGCCAAAAATCAACTGGTTTAAGTGTTAGTTACTAGGGAATTAATATGTTACTTAGTTAAAAAGTTTCTGCATGTAACAACGGCTAGTATTTCTTGATTTGGTACATATAACTCACTTTCTTATTCCCTTAAAAAGGTTTATGGTACAGGGTAAGAATACCCTAGTTTAATTAGGATTTGTACCCCCTAAAATAACATTATTATACTTTTTTTTCTCTCTGTTTTCTGTCATAATCATTGTCAAGCTTAATTTATCATTGATCAACACTTAATAAAAACTGTTGTAATCGAATTCAGGGATTTATCCCAAAATAGACTTATTATGAATTAACATATTTAGGATTATGATCGTTAAGTTATTGTCTTATTTTTAAATTAGATTTTAGTATGTTTCGAATTCGTGAATTTAATTTTCTAGTTAAATTATGACTCCTCTTATTTGCTCATTTATAAATATGCTACTTACTTCTATTATTGATTTGATGAATTGTTAAGTGAATTGTTGAATTCAATTCTATATTTGGCTTCTTAAATCTGTCTGATTTCTTTTCTTTTCCTTTTTTTTTTTTAATCTAATTCTCATTCCCTCTGGTTTTACTTCATATTTGCTCTTGGCAAGTTTTTCGTTCTTTTTTTTTTTTTCAATCAAATGTATAATGAAATTTCTGTTTCAGACTACGTTTTGCGAACATGTACGTTCGCATTTTATTTTACTTTATTAAAACCAAAAAGGAAAAAAAAAAAACAAAAACAAAAACAACAATTTCAGAAAAAAAGAAATGTTCTGCATGAAATTGTTTAATACATATTTACTCTGTTAATTAAAGTTCTTTTTTTTTAATGAACTCTGCTGATTAAGTATGTTACTGACCTAATTATTACATTTAATTGATGCAGAAACGGAGTATGGACCGGAATGATATTTGGAGCAGTGCGGACCCAAACTGTGATATTGGGAGTCATGCTCATTTGCTGCAAATGGGAAAAGGAGGTAACTTTATTTTAGTTGGGTCCAGTACTGTTATTTTTTCTTTCATTCATTATTGCTTTTGATCATATTTGTTATACAATATACATAGTGAATGTGCAAAACTTGACGGAGAAAGTTGGAAAGAGAATGGAGTGGGCAACAGTACTGGCCGAATAAAAACAGACCGGTTTATATTAAAATGACAAGCTAGCATATATATATATATATGTATGTGTGTGTAAAAACCAATGTCCTGATATTTCAGAGTTAAAAAAGTATCTAAATACAAATAATCATAAGTAATCTCCATTCTCTTTCCAGCCAAAAAAAGAAAAAAGAAAAAAGAAGTAATCTCAATTCTCGAGATGCATATATATATATATATATATATATATATTTTAA
This sequence comes from Parasponia andersonii, assembly GCA_002914805.1. Classification (NCBI taxonomy): domain Eukaryota; kingdom Viridiplantae; phylum Streptophyta; class Magnoliopsida; order Rosales; family Cannabaceae; genus Trema; species Trema andersonii. The sequence continues at coordinate 179,071 of JXTB01000653.1, forward strand.
TGAGAGATGCTGAATAAAAACAAGTAGAAGATACAAATACAGGTTCCGAAGCTCAACGTGGGATATCTCGGGAGTTAGGAAACCAACAATACAAATCCGAAGTCACCATATATACATATATAGGCATCGATTAAAATGTCACACAGAAAAAATGAGAAGCATCAATACCTAAAGTAAAAATATTACATGCTCTAAATAAAACGCTCCACGCTCAAGCAAAATGTTACATATGGATAAAAAATAAAATATTCTGAGACACAATAAGTATCTTTCGGGGAGCATGAGCGCTGAGAAATCTGCCTTTCTGCTTGTGATAGAGAACTAATGTCCAAATTTACACTTGTGAAACTAAAAACAGACTCTATATATGTATGGTACATATACATATAAATACAACGCTTACCAACAATTTGATGCTTCCATGATCTTGGTGGTTTTAGCTATCTTTTCGTATGAGTTGTTTGTAGCAGAGAATATTTTTGTGATTGTTTTTAATTCTATGTCTTTCTAATTTTCTTGTACTAAGGTTGGATGAAACCCTCTTTAACATAGCCTTTTTTTTTTTTATAAATTTATTTTTTTTATGCGTGCTTCAACGTTTATAGTTCTTGCTTCTCAAAATTGTTAAATTAAATTTGCTTAATCCTTATCATGTAATTTTTAAAGTTAGAAACTTGTTTAAATAATTCATGGCTTTATATTTTGTAGATTATTGTCGTTTCTTTGATTCTTTGGGATCATATTATTAAAGTTGATATATAAAATACTTAGGCACATAACTCACGAAATAAAAAAGAACTTACATAAGATTTATTTAATATTCATTTAATTTATATCCAAGAGATGCCATAAATTGATTTCGAGTTCTTAATCAAATTATGAGAATAACTAATAATAGAGAACTGTTAACTTAAATGACGGCGGATTCTAAAACCGGTAATTTAATCTCCGAATTCTTATTTCGAATTGCTTGTTTTAGTTTAATTTGCTTCTTTATTTTCGGATTCTATGCACAACTTTATTTTTTAATTTTGTTTTGACTAGGTTAGAATTACAATCTGTTTAGGTTATATTAGAGTACTTTCTAAATTTTTATAATTCTTGTGGGTTCAGCCTTGTTGCTTACCATTATATATTTCAATAGTTTCGTGAGCTTGCAAATACTTTATAATTTGCACAACAATTTGTCACATTGACAATCATTCTCGCTATTCAAGATCTTTAGCCGTGGTCATAATATTTGTTGACGTATGCTCATGACAATTGTTAACCTATGGTCATGGCCTTTTTGACCAATAGGTCATTTATCTTCAACACGTCCTCTACTATACCTTTTTGTAATGAATGGCTCCAAACGATAAAACCAGGTTATTATATTTTAAAAAAATAAAATAAAAACAAGAAAAGAAATAAAAAACTGAGAGCCAAAATTGAACGAGAAATGGACGTAAGTCTAGTCTTTAGGGCCTAAATATCTTTTCTGTTAGATTATTTATAAGAAATAGTCTTTTTAAAATTAATTCAAATGATCTTTTAATAAATGGTTTTTTATAATTTTATTTTGATAAATAGCTTTTTTTCTAGATGATTTACTTTTTATGAAGTAAATAAATTTTTGAAAAGATAAATTAATTTATAAAAAAATAAATCAATATATTTTGATACACTAAATATGAAAAATAATTATTTTTTAAATAATTTAAAATTTTGGCTATTTTTTAGTAATGTTTAAAAAATAATCATTTTACAAACTGCGATCTAAAATTCGGTCGTACGACTAAAAACCCTTTTTGTGACTTAGTTTAGTCTTTATGACACTCGTAAAATTGTATTTTGAAAAAAAAAAATTGCAAAAAAGATCATTTTGGAACAAATTATTCCTACCCATGTCCTTTTCCCATCGTCTAAGTCCCTCGTACAAATAAATTTTGGCCCAAGTAGGTCCAAATTATCCCTAGGAAGAGGAATCATAGTTTTTTTTTTTTTTTTTTTGGTTGAAAGAGAGAGGAATCATAGTTACCAGGCATATAATTGACAACTTGGTTTTATTTAGAAAAATTTGCTATAAAGTTAAACTAGTCATTAAAGTGCCATTTAACTAACTTCTTTCTTAATATTCATATTATCTCTAACTCAAATACTGGCCCACAATGTTTTAACTTATAACAATAGACCTTAAAAATAAAGCACAATTAACATCTCAGCTAAAACCAAAACTGGTCACATCAGTTTCAACTTCTAAAATTTTTTATGGTATTTATAGTAAGATTGTTATGTAGTCATTTTAATCCACAAAATCTCGTCGGGCGCAATATAATATATACTAAAAATTTTGTTTAAAAGAAATGTTGTGTATTTTGTTTATATTTATACTCTTCAATACTTTTACCTCATACTCCCCTCAATTATGGTCCTTGATGGGTCCCTGGTTGGCCACACCCATGTGCCATTTATGGCAGTCATATCTCATACCTAGAACATGTCTTCTTTGTCGCATCTGCTGGAACTCTGGAATTAATATGTAGCTTCTCCCATGTGCAAATCTTTAAATTGGTGCCTACTGCCTAGTGGGGTTTAAGCGCTGTTGGGCAGAGTTTAAGTTGTCGCTTTGTGAATTTAATGTCGTTTTCTTTTCTTTTCTTTCTTCTCTCTTGTTTGGCGGCAAATCTATCTCGATCAATTGCCATTGGCCGGCATGACAATATGATTCCACAGTACCTGTCTTTAATTATTCGCTGAGTAACCCCCATACTAAATTTTAAACCCTTCGTGGTTTGTTACTCGCAAAAGATTTCATGCATACTTGAATGTATAAACTGAATTGACCCTTTCTTTGATCCATAAGGTCAAAAAAGTGTAGCACTAAAGACACAAAGTGCAAGCACTTGGGAGAAAAATTGCATATATGAGTGAGTGATGGGTGTACTATGGTTGGAAATATTTCTGGTCTTATAATTATGGTCCCATCACATTCTGAGAGCAACAATAAATTAAAAAGGTCAAATGGATGAGGGTCGTAATTTTGTGGGTTATCTTTTTTGTTTTTCAAACCAACTCTTTCAAGTCAGTCAATTTATCACTTCAAATTGTGGTGTACTAAATTTAACTAGAAATGAGAAGCTCCTGGTCTCCTGCTACTTATTATTCGTGTATATCCATAAAAGACTTAAGTATATGTCCCTTTTAACACACATATCTTTAATTATTTAGTAAGCACATCTTTACTAATCCCTAGTGCCTCATAATAGAAGCCAAGAATGATTAAGAAGATTGTTTTCGTTACGAGCCCAACAAAAATAATCAAAAAATAAAAAGAAAAATCTAATACTTCGAGGAACCAGGGACTCCAAATAATTTTGTTCTTCGAGGGAACTAAGACTTCTCAAAATAATCCAAATATGATCACAAATAATTTCACACCCTCTTTTCTAATTATCATGTATGTATAAATACAAGCTATAGAGCACGTTGGAACCATTACCATTGTGCCACCAAATGAGGAACATTAGTAGTAACCACACACCATGTTTTAACTCTACTAACAAACTAACTAACTAATTGACTAATTTAAAATATAAAGAAAAACAAGCACAAAAAAAAAAAACAATAATTCTAAATTGTTTACGGTAGCTTTCCTTCCCCCGTTAAAGTCACCCTTGCCGTCAATACTATGCATCCACACATTTTTTTTCTCTTTTCCGCTTCCCATTTTTAATGAAATAATAGTTTGCCTTGAACATATTTTATCGAGGCAAATTTTGTTATCCATCTTCAATTTTGTCGCTTGGTGGAAGAAAAACATCATATGCTACCAAATTGGACCATGTGAAATTTTGGAATTGGAATAATTTTTTTCTTTTTCTAGATCTTCCTCTCTTATTATCTTCTCGGACCACCAATTTTCTTTATGTCTTGAAAGGTAATACACTAACTTTAGAAGTAAGTGATCTTGCCTTGCATTGCTTTTGTTGATAAGTTTTGTCATCTTGATCATGTACTCTAAAGTAGTTTACTCGTTCATGTGTTTGAACATATTCTTCATATTTTGAAACTATTTCACCATTTTTGTTTTTTGTTAAATTGCATGCCATTGATCATAAATTTAACTTTTCACATCCTTGACATCTTGTCATGGATTTTATTAAATTTGCACCTAATTTTTTTTTTTTTTCAAGAATCATGGATTCCACTACATTCTCAAATATATACCAAGTCGCTGCTCCATAATTAGGATTTGTTTCCTAATTTGTTACCTTATCTCTGATACTAAAGATTACAAACCCAACGAAAATAATAACAACAAAATATATATAAATTGATAATTTGAGGAGTAAGGGCCTCCAGAAGATAATTTGACTCTTCAATGCAATGAAGACTGCCCAGAAAAAAAAAACAAAGTAGTTCAAAATAATTTAGTAACCCCATTTTCTTATTAACATACATGGCATGTGCCTGATAACATTACTTTTTGTATATCTATTCTTATTAAGTCTTATTCCAATTAACAAAAATTAAGCTCAAAGAGTCAATTTAGTAGTTCTTTTATCATATATTTTATTCTCATTTTTTTTTTCAGATTATTTTGTTTTGTATTTTGGTTAAATAAATGTGATATATGAAAGATAAATTGTTACAATAATCAATTTAGGGTAGATATTTTAATTATTCTCTTTTTTTTTTTTTAGTTTTGTCTATATTTTTAATTAGCCAATTAGTTAGTATGTTGGTGGAGTAAAAACATGGTGAATGGCTACTAGCGATGCTACATACTCATTTGGTGATTTAGTGCTAATAGTTCCAACCTTCTCTGTAACTTGTCTACAATGCTTAATACCACAACTAATGGATATGTGGAATCCACATGTAAAATTAATGACAAAGGTCTTCTTCTATTAGTGTGTGATCTAAAGGATCGTATGTGCCGCTTAGCATAATGAGAATAAAATAGAACATAAAGGATCCGCTACATTGATTTCATTTTTCACTTAACTTTTATTAATTGGAACAAGAATCAATAAGAGTGTACGCATATAAGTAATGCTACAAGTCACTAATAATATCCAATATTACGTAATATATTGGTTTGTTTCAAGATCATTATAAATAATAGATTGGGTCTCATACATGCCCTATTTGAAATATAATTATAATCATTTAATAACAGACTCATACATCAAATGATCTTCATACTATATTATGCTGAACTCCGTAGCATTACTCGTAGTTGTATAGAGCAATGTTACAAAATACTTATGGTGCTTAGTATCACAACTAATAGAGGTGTGAGACTAATATGAAAATCTAATGATGTCAGTCTAACTCTATTGATAGTGACGGAGTCAAGAATTTTTTTTAAGGGAGAGGGGGCATATACTAAAAATATTTTAGCTAATTGTGAAATACATTATTAAAAATAAACTAATATAGATCTAAAAAGAATATGTAAAATGAGTCTAAAGAAAATTATCGAAAGTAACGGTAAAACAAAACAAAAATATGTAAAATATTTCCATTGAATTATGTAAAATATTTTTATCCACAGAATATGTAAAGTATTTCAAAATAATATCAATAAACATCAAACAAAATAAAGTATCTTATGAAGGGTATTATTGAATTTTTCTTATAAAATATGGGGGCAAAAAACAGGGGGCCACCACCCCACCTCGTGAGCCTATGCTAAGTACCATAGGTGTCCTATTCCCTTTAGCATTTTCTTTGATATATGAATTGATCTTGAGTTTACTTAAACTACCTTTCTAACTACAATTTCATCTATTATGATTTCAATTATGAATTCTTACATTAGGATTTGTAAACATGCTCTAACAGTTGAAAGAAAGAAAATATATACATACTGAACTAACTAAGATTCACGGCACGAAAATTAGTCTTCAATAACTACAAATAACAACTAATTGTGTTCGTGATGATTACATAATGAATATTGGACTCAATCAAGGGCAATTTCTCTATCAAAATTGTTAGGTCCGTTTATCAGGTATTATTGAATAAAATTAATTTCCAATTAATTATGTGAGGTGGTAATGCAGAAATTGTAAAAATAACACAAGATATTTTTACTTGGTTCAGTTATCTCCCGATAACCTACGTCCAAGGGGCCACGCCCAGATAATAAATACTATTAGCAAAGTTTGAATGAATACAAACACTAATTTGACTTATACAATAAAAAGACTCCCTCTTTTAATTGTCGCAATATAGATGTATTCCTTCACTAACGTGTCTAGCGAGCACCACTCGTCTTAGGTTGACTTCGTTATTCTGAAATCCATTCAGGTACTTGAAGTCGATCTTCTCCCAAAGATAATCAACACATCTCCCGAAACACTATCACTTAAACGACTAGGACACCTCCTAAGTCTAAAATATGGCTAAAAGAAAAACTTTTCTTTTAAAATCGAAAAATACAATAAGTGGTCTCTCTANAAATTGTAAAAATAACACAAGATATTTTTACTTGGTTCAGTTATCTCCCGATAACCTACGTCCAAGGGGCCACGCCCAGATAATAAACACTATTAGCAAAATTTGAATGAATACAAACACTAATTTGACTTATACAATAAAAAGACTCCCTCTTTTAATTGTCGCAATATAGATGTATTCCTTCACTAACGTGTCTAGCGAGCACCACTCGTCTTAGGTTGACTTCGTTATTCTGAAATCCATTCAGGTACTTGAAGTCGATCTTCTCCCAAAGATAATCAGTACCTCTCCCGAAGCACTATCACTTAAACGACTAGGACACCTCCTAAGTCTAAAATATGGCTAAAAGAAAAACTTTTCTTTTAAAATCGAAAAATACAATAAGTGGTCTCTCTACATAAAGTTACTCTTGAGTGGCCTTTAAATAGAGAAGAAAGTAAGCCTTCACATGTAAGATCTGCAAAATAACAATTAAGAGCATTTAATATTAATTAGAAGACTTACAAAATCAACTAAGTTTATTACTAAACTTAGAAAACGGATCTGGAAAGTAGTTGCTGATTCTGTCTACGTGTTGCAACATGATTTGACAACCCAGTCATGTTGTAACATGAAAAAAAAATTTTCAAATTACTTTCCTGGTATAAAAATATAAGTTACTCAAACCTATTTGACAGCTAATAACATGAATTAGAGTAACTTTAATTAGTGAGAATCAGCATAAATGAGTCAAGAAAACTTCCATAAAAGATATTACACATAAAATATTCAATTAAAGAAATTTCCTTAATGAAATATAGACATATACTCAAAACCAATTTAGGAAAGAGTCACTTACCTATTCCTTTTCAATTGAATCCGTCTATGTATTAATATGATTAGATTTATATGTTTGACAACTATACAAATCGTGACCTAAAGCATATAAAAGGAAAATATAGAAAATACTGAAAAACTTATTCAGGTCAAATATTTAGTCGCATGTTATAACATGACTGTGAAACCAGTCATGTTGCAACATAAAGGTTGCCAATAGATTATTCGCTCTTTTAATCTCCCCCTTTGGCATCTTTTAGACAAATATTTGATATGCCTGTAAAACAAGGTCAGTATCCAAAATCCAAAATCCAAATATACTTTCTCCCCCTTTTAGACAAAAGATCCAAAGGCAAAGAAAAAACAAGTGATAAAAATTGTCAATCACAAAACAACTAATGAAACTAGAACATGTTGAAATATTAAAACACAAAAGAAATTAATCCTGTAGAAAATTAAACACACCCAAATTATATCAAACTTATACAAACCAAGAAGAAAAAAAAGAAAATAGAAAGAAACACATAAAGATCAAATATCGTCCATGTCCACATCTAGTTTCTTTGCAATGGCAGCAACAAATTTCTCGATCTTTGTAAGCCTGGCTTCTTGACCTGTGGATGTTGTAACAGCAGTAGCAGCAGGACCTTGTGTACCAATATCAGCAGTAGTTTCAAGCTCCCCCTCAACTAGATCTTTCTCCTTAAGCTTGAACACGATGTTGGATGGAGTGGCTGTGAGGAACTCAGAGTCATACATGAGAGGGTGTTGCTGAGATAGAATCCCATAAATAAGTGATGGAAAGATCAGCCTCTTNCCCAAGTTCACTGATACACCTGTTCCAACATCATATAGAAAGCTAGCAATATCAAAGTGAATAGTTGGATAGTGTGTGGTAGGTCTCCAATTGTGTATAGCAATCCGATGAAGTCCTCTGTACTTCAAGGTTAGATCAGTGACTTGAAGAATATCCTCTTTAGGCCGCTTCTTCTTTGTCCCAAGTAACTCGGTTGCAACCATGTCTTTATGAAAAGATTTTTCAAACTCATCATGAGATCTCAAAGGTACACCGAAAAAATCAGAAATCACTTGAGGTGAGAAGTCATACACATGATTTCTAACAAAGATCTTATGAAAGGTAATAGAATCAGGTTCATCAAATCCATCAGTAATATTAGCATAGAATTCCTGAACTACCTGAGACACAAAACCTTTGTTTTTAAACACAGTATTATCCCATCCCTGATCTTCAATGGCTTTTAACATACCAATACTTAAAAAAGACTTAGAATTGATGTTTCTTTCAGGAATAAACTAACATTGACCATAGACATTCATTGATGCAACAATTTCTTTCGTGTAGTACCAAGGAGTAAAGGCATTATGAATATTATAACCTTGTGTGGGTGATGTAGAAGTGGAAACACCCTTTGCCTTTACAGCTACAGTGGCCTTCTTAGGTTTCTGCATGGCTTATTTGCAGGATTGGCCAGCAGACTTCTTAGAGGGTTGAGCAGTAAGAGTAGCCAACGAAGTAGCTACTTATGTTACAACATCAGGTTAATTCTGGTCAATAGCAGAGGGAATTATAGCATGTGGGTGCTGTGTTGGAATATCAAAAACAATAGGTGACTTTTCTGATTGTGTCGCAACAGGGGTCTGTAATTCAGTGGGTTTCGATGTTGCAACAGCCTCTTTTTCAAGGACAGGCTCTAAAAATATTGTTGCAGCAGGTGCTTCCATCGATTCTTGATTATGAAGACTCGATTTAGAAGTCTTACCATTATCTCCCTTTCTCGGAACCGACTCATCTGTTGAATGAGCAATTGATTTTGAATTGGGGGAATGAGAAGAATCTCCTGAATCAGTTGGTTTTTGCGATTCGATGGGTTGTGATGGAACAACCTCTGGTTCAGTCACCTTCTCCGGCAGCGATGGCTTTATTTTCGCAGAGGTCGGCAAGACCACCGATTTCTGCTTCTTGGCCGGCGGTGACGCTTTCGGAGCAAGAGCAAACTTGCTCTTTTTCCCTGATCTGGTATTAATTATAGCTGGCAGTTTCTGTAGGAAAAGAGAAAACGAAAAAACAAAAAAACAAGGAAAGAAAGAGGAAGAAAAAGAAACTACGGCTGAGACAATTTGAGATTTTAGGGTTGAAACAATCTGAATATATATCCCCTTAGTTACCCAAAATTTGAAAAGAAAACAAATAAAAATTGGAGCCATAAAGCTTGGGAAATAACTGTCATGAATAATTTTGGAACGTGTTCTAACAGATGATGTCAGCATGCAGTTTTTCCATAAACCGCTTTTTTTTTAATAAAGATCTATAAATATCTCAATGTTATAACATATCTTATTTTGCCGCAAAATCAAAATTTAATATGTATCGAAAGCTAGAATGAAAAATTGAAACAAATAAATTTATGTCAATTATAAATTAATTTTTAAAATAAACATGACTTGCCAATTTTATCAAATAAAATTTCCGGATTGTTTTTAGATTAATTAACCATCAAGGATTGAAAGACAACTGACTTACCTTAAAAAGGTTGATCTCCACAAAATTCCATTCTAAATTTCAGGCTATAAGTGTGTGCTGTAATTTTTTTGAGCAATACATCTTTGTTTATTGCTACTACCCTTTTTTTTTTTATAACAATACAAAAATGAAGCACTTACAGTTAGTAGCTTTCACTCTATCACTGAGGTAGTCCTTTTCACACAATAGATCGTCTTCTACTGTATTTGTGATACATAGCACCGGATTACTCATGGAGGGCTTTCACACATCAGTGTAGGTAGCTTTTTTTGACTAGGGAGCCTTTTTTACAAAATTTTTCTAAGATCAAACAAACAAAGGTTCATCAGTTAAAGTTCAATCCAAGATAATCCATCTTTCATCAATCAATCCAGAAATTTTATAAGATGAGAACAAAGACTGTATATTAAAAAAATCAAATTATGATTAATAAAAATTCATCTCTTTCAAAAATTTCTTTTAAACTTTCCACACACAAAAATTTCAATTTCAAATGGCAAAAATTCGGCATAAAATAAAACAGAAATATTTACATAGAACAAATTCCCAAGGACTTCCTTAGGAAATCAAAACGTACAAAATCAAGTGGTTTAGTGAATATGTCTGCAAGCTGGTTCTCTGTTGCAACATACTCCAAAACAATGATATTATATTCAACCAATTCTCTAATGAAATGATGACGAGTATCAATATGCTGAGTCCTAGAATGTTGCACTGGATTTTTAGAAATATTGATAGCACTAGTGTTATCACAATATACTACTAAATTATCCAATTCAATACCGTAATCCTTTAGCATCTGTTTCATCCATAACAGCTGTGTGCAACAACTCTCCGTAGCAATGTACTCAGCTTCGGTAGTCGACAAAGAGATGGAGTTCTGCTTTTTGCTGTACCATGAAATTAGGTTATTCCCGAGGTAGAAATAACCTCCAGTTGTACTTTTTCTGTCATCAGCATTCTCATCCCAATCTGCGTCACTATAACCAATAAGATGAGTATTAGTTTCCTTTGAATACCAAATTCCATAATTAACAGTCCCATTAACATATCTAATGATTCTTTTTACAGCCAGAATATGAGACTCCTTAGGTCTAGATTGATATCTAGCACAAACACCAACACTATAGGAAATATCAGGACGGCTAGCTGTAAGATACGGTAAACTTCCCATCATACTCCTATAGAGCGTTGGATCAACATCAACACCATTTTCATCTTTGATCAACTTGAGATTAGTACTCATGGGAGTATTAATGTGTTTGGCAGATTCCAAACCGAATTTCTTCATAAGGTTTTTGGCGTATTTGGATTGAGATATGAAAATCTCATCTTCAAGTTGCTTAACTTGCAAACCTAGAAAAAATGTTAGCTCGCCTACCATACTCATTTCGAACTCCTTCTTCATCTGGATGACAAATTCATGTACTTTATTATCAGATGTAGAACCAAAAACAATGTCATCAATATATATTTGAGCAATAATAATACCAGATTCAAAGTGCTTGATGAACAAAGTTTTGTCTACTCCCTATCTCTTGTAGCCTTTTTCAATCAAAAAATTTGTTAACCTTTCATACCATACCCTAGGTGCCTATTTCAATCCATATAGTGCCTTTTTGAGGTTAAAAACATGGTTAGACAAATATGGATCTTCAAAACTTTTAGGTTGTTCTACATAAACTTCCTCATTCAAAAACCATTTAAAAATACACTTTTTACATCCATTTGGTATAAAGTAAAGCTTATGAGACATGCAATGGTAAGAAGTAAGCGAATAGATTCCAATCTAACAACGGGAGCAAATGTTTCATCGAAATCAATTCCCTCAACTTGTGTGTATCCTTGGGCAACCAATCTAGCTTTGTTTCTAATTATGTTACCAAATTCATCAGATTTGTTCTTATAAATCCATTTGGTTCCAATCACATTAGAATTCCTAGGTCTAGGTACAAGTGTCCATACATCGTTCCTAGTAAAATATTCTAATGCCTCTTGTATTGCCTATACAAAATTCATCTAATAGGGCTTCCTAAACATTTTTAGGCTCAATCATAGAGGTAAAGCACACATATTTTACCAGATTTATGTTTTTCCTCCTTGTGACCATCACATCATCAAGATTACCTATAATAAGATCAGAAGGATGATTATTCTTCACCCTTGATGATGGTTCTCTTCTGATTGGATCATGACTGTTAGAATCAGAATTGATTCGACATTTTTAGGCTTGAATTGATTCTACATTTAGTTCAAATTAATCACTGTCAGAATCAGAATTAGTATTGTGATCTTTTTCTGTTTCGAATGTTGCAACAGAACTGCTCTGCGTAGTCTGTGTTGCAACACGACCTGCAGATTTCTGCAAAGAACAAACATCATCTGAAACTAAAGAAACACCAAAGGCTACGTGATTACTTACATGGTTGTCATCTTCATCTTGACTACCTTCAGATTCTTCATCACTCCATGTAGTAATCATAGCCTTTGTCTTTTTCTTCAAGGTATTGGCACACTCAGCTTGCACGTGGCCATATCCCTCACATTCTCTGCATTAAATCCCTTTCTTCTTACTAAAATTAGGTTTAGGAGAGGGTTTACCTTTGCTGGAATTATCAGGTTTTGCCTTTTTGCTCATCTTCTTCAAGAACTTGTTGAAGTTCTTTGATAAGAGGGCAAGCTCGTCACTCTCTTCTTCACCTTCTTTATCGGTTGGTTCAGATGCAGCCTTTGAAGCGATGGTTTTCTCCTTTTTTATTTGCTTAATATTCATCTCATAGGTCTGAAGAGACCCCATCAGCTCCTCAACTTTCATGGTATCAAAGTTTTTGCTCTCATCTATTACCGTGAGTTTTGCCTGAAACCTGTCAGGCAATGATCGAAAAATTTTTCTAACCATCTTTGTAACTGAAAAATGTTTTCCAAGAGCAAAAGCTTCGTTAGAGATATCATAAAGCTTAATGAAATATTCAGATAATGTTTCATCTTCTCTCATTCACAATTCTTCAAATTTAGAGGTTAACATGATTAATTTGGTTCTTTTCATATCACCAGAACCCTCAAAGTGTGTTTATAAAATTTCCCACGCTTTTTTTGCAGATTCACAATTTGTAATCATCTTAATCCTAGTAGCATCTACTCCATTTAATATAGTATGTAAAGTCTTAGAATTGTAATTAGCAAGTTTATCATCATCAGATGACCATGTCAACTCAGGTTTAATAATATCATTCCCTTCATCATCCTTAATAGTTGGAAGACTCCAACTACTAAGAACGGATCTCCAAGCTTTTTCATTAAGAGCCTTAATGAAAGTTTTCATGCATGCCTTCCAATAGGAGTAGTTCGTGCCATCAAGAAGTGGAAGGCGTGATATGGACCCACCTTCAGCAAGGAACGACATGCCTAAAAAATCAGAACAAATATACTACAAGATCTCACTAAAAACGTTAGTATCCCGCTCTGATACCAATTGTTAGGTCCGTTTATCAGGTATTACTGAATAAAATTAATTTCTAACTAATTATGTGAGGTGGTAATGCAGAAATTGTAAAAAGAACACAAGATATTTTTACTTGATTCAGTTATCTCCCGATAATCTACGTCCAAGGGGCCACGCCCAGATAATAAACACTATTAGCAAAGTTTGAATGAATACAAATACTAATTTAACTTATACAATAAAAAGACTCCCTCTTTTGATTGTCGCAATATGGATGTATTCCTTCACTAACGTGTCTAGTGAGCACCACTCGTCTTAGGTTGATTTCGTTCTTCTGAAATCTATTCAGGTACTTAAAGTCGATCTTTTCCCAAAGATAATCAGCATCTCTCCTGAAGTACTATTACTTAAACGACTAGGACACCTCCTAATTCTAAAATATGGCTAAAAGAAAAACTTTTCTTTTAAAACCGAAAAATACAACAAGTGGTCTCTCTACATAAAGCTACTCTTGAGTGGCCTTTAAATAGAGAAGAGAGCAAGCCTTCACGTGTAAGATCTACAAAATAACAATTAAGAGTATTTAATATTAATTAAAAGACTTGCAAGAACAATCAAGTTTGTTACTAAACTTAGAAAACGGATCTGGAAAGTAGTTGTTGATTCTGTCCATGTGTTGTAATATGCTCTGTCAATTCAGTCATGTTGTAACATAAAAAGAAAACTTTCAGATTACTTTTCTGGTATAAAAATATAAGTTACCTATTTGACAGCTAATAACACGAATTAGAGTAACTTTAATTAGTGAGAATCAGTACAAATAAGTTAAGGAAACTTCCATAAAAGATATTACACATAAAATATTCAATTAAAGGAATTTCCTTAATGAAATATAGACATATACTCAAACCAATTTAAGAAAGAGTCACTTACCCATTCCTTCTCAATTGAATCCGTCTATGTATTAATATGATCAGATTTTTATATTTGACAACTATACAAATCGTGATCTAAAGCATATAAAAAGAAAATATAGAAAATACTGAAAAACTTATTCAGATCAAATATTTAGTCGTATGTTGTAACATGACCTTAAAATCAATCATGTTGCAACATAAAAATTGCCAACAAATTATTCACTCTTTCAAAAATGGAAACCAATTCGGAGGTACTTCATATGCTAACGGCCTTTATTTTCAGTCTTCAATGTATTCGAAATGCAGTGATCGACGGCAAGGTTCCCTGAAAATGATTTGCAAAACCTATTTCATAATTTGTTCTCTAATTGTTCCGTTCCAAATTCCATTAAAGCTTTGGAAACATCAATATATTTTAAAGAATATTTGAAATCAAGATAAGGTAAAGAAACGTCCCTCTATAAAAAGACCGCGCTACATATACATTCATGGAGTTTTTAAAACAAGTATTGTGGGAGTTGGTATTGAGAAAGGAAAACAAATATATAAAATAATTGCAAAAATGATCAAATCATTCTAGTTCTTCTTCCTTTTTTTTCCTCTACCCAAATGCAAGAAAATGTGACGATTGTGTACTAATGTGAAAAGGAAACAAAAAGTATCTGAAAGTTTGCATTCCACATTCTACAAATAATAATAATAATAATAATAATAATAATAATAATTAATTACGTGAAAGTATTTGAATATTTAATTGCGAAATTTGGCTTGTAGGTCATTACTTGTTCTATCTAATTCTAACCTGTATCTGATTAAGGGAGAGAAGAAACTAACGTCATTTTCTATATAGAACTTCAAGGAAAATATGTAATCAAGACTATAAGCTATTACTCTTAATTTTCCTATAACTCATACAAGATACTCCTCAGAGTAGTCCATTCAAAATTTACCTTGGTTGATTAATTTTATTATGCCTCAGAACAAATTATAATGTTGTAGTACCAACAAACAAACTTATATCGTAATTCTGTCCTTTTTTTTCGTGAATGACATGTTAGTGAAAAAACAAAAGTAACTTTTACTTGTGTACAAAGAAAGAAATCAATGCTTAATTTTAAGCTCACAAATTATACACCCAAATTATAATAGAACTCAAGGACTTAAGTTAATCACAATCAATTATGGAGGAAATATTGATACTATTCAATACAAAATAATGAAGGGAAACCCAAAAAAAAAAAAAAAAAAAAAAAAATTAGAAGGCTACTCTTTACAACATTAGTTCTGTTTAAGTTCAATTAATCTATCAAACACACGCTTCCATGGACCCCACAATTGGTAAAGAAAAACTGTAATTGGCGGCTAATCTTCCCGACGAGAATCGGACCGAGTCACCCGACCTCAGAACTCGGTCCCCAAACCGAGCCGACTCAGTCCCCTTATCTTTCCTTAACGCCACCACCAACTTACCCTCTCGGGCCTCTTTCTCCTCCGCAACTCTCTCCTTAATCTCACTAATCACATCCCAAAAGCTCTCACTCAAGTCCTTCTTAATCAAATTAGGCGATAATAGAAGCCTCTCTTTGCAATTTTCCAATCTTTTCAAGGCGCATATCAACTCGATCGAGTCGATAAAACTCAGGCAACTCAGTCTCTCACCGAACTCAGTGACTCGGACCGAAACTTCGTTTACCACCGACAAATAATCCTGACTCACCAAGCCCCGAATCTCCTCCACCAATCTGTTACGCTTCAAATCAAGATCCGACTCGGGCTGAGTACAGATCTGTTCTAGCAAACTCGCTAGCGACTCAGTCTCCCGGATCAAGTCGCCGTTCCAACTCGCCGAAACTCGCTCCTCCTCCGAGGCCGACGAGGATGACCCGAGGAAGAATCCGAGAACCCGGGAAGTGGATAAGAGGGTCTCTACGTACCCGGCGTACCAGCGGACGCACGTGCTGAGCTCCCACGTCACGTGACTGGAACTGTCCCGGAATCTGGAGAGGTTGAGGTAGTTCCGGCCGCCATGGGAGGGGAAGACGGAGAGCTGGTCCTGGAGGATGAAGCTGCCGAACTTGACGATGTGGTGGACGGCCAGCAGGCACTTGAGGGCCACGGAGGCGTCCCCGGTGCCTTGAAGACGGTCCATCAGGGCCTCCACGGCGGCGGAGGCGGTGGCGCGTGAGGAGTGACCGAGGGCGAGGACGGCCTCGATGTGCTTGGGATTTGGCGGCGCGTGGAGGTCGTGGGTGGTGGCGCGTAGGAGGGAGAGCTGGTTGGGTCGGGAGAGAATCGCGGCTTTGCTCTGGGATGCTTTGTCCTTGATTGCTCCGACGAGGTCCCGGAGCTTTGTTCCGCGCCGCCCCATGGTTGATATGGTCGTAGGTGTACAGGTTATGTATAAATATATTATATGTATATATCTATATATAGATAGATATGTGGATGTGTATCTATATGTTGAGATTTTCTGGTAGCTTCTTTTATTTCTGTAAATATAAAAATATAGAGAGAGTTTTTCCATAGACAAAGAAGTAGTTGATTCTATCTCGCTTTATATAACTGCTTCTGAAATGGTAGAAAATCGTCAAAATTAAGGGCACTGTGGTTGTAAAGGACTGGCTGATCTGAAATATAAGTGAAGCCTAAAATAAATAAACCTATGATTTTGACAAATTGATGGATTTGCCAATAATAAATGTCTGATATTCATTATTATTATTATTATTATTAATTAGGATTGAAGTTTAATTATTATTATTTCCAATTTCTTATCCAACAATGTTTCACATTAGTGATAAGTAACGTACCATGAGATGTATCATATGCGACGTTGGTTTCTGTAAATGGCTTTTACACAGGCCTCAGATGGATTTACTCTTGCGTATCTTCTGCCCATTTTTTTCCTAAGATTTGCATATGACTCAAAAATAAAATAAAATAAATAAATTTTGTTAATTTATTTAATTTTTGTGTCAATTTTAAATTGATATGTATAATATTTTATTTAGTTTTAAACTCAATCATTTTAATCTAAAAATGAATCATGTAATATATTTAATTAAATGAGTTATTTTTGTGTCGACACAGATATAACATATTCATTAATATTTTTAATGATAAGTATGACTTTAATTAATTATAAACATATTTACATGTGTTTAACATAATTAATTAATGTATAATTATATTAAATTTGAATAATCGGTATTAAATATATCATAATATGAAACATGAGACATTTATTAATCTGATTACATATATTATATCGTGTTACATGTTTATTAATTTTGTCATGTTTGAATTCAAGTTTTTGACATATTTATTAATTGTGTCGTATTCAAGTTGAAGTGTTACTAACTCTATAATTTTTTTCAATTGTATATTTATATTAGTTAAGTCAATTAATTAATATAATTAGGAAGTTTCAATTAATAGATGGGTTAGTGGCATCAATAGTCTTTGAATTATCCAACTAATGACAATTCCATTCTCAAAGTTTTAATTGTAGCAATTAAGCTTCTGAACTTTTCGATTTATAGCAAATTGGTCCCTAAATTTTCTAAATTGCAATATGCTATTAAACTTTTGAACAAAAACATAGATGATGAGTATGTAGTAGCATCTGAAAATGTATTTAAAAAGTTCTTTTTTGGAAATTTCGAACATAAAAATGAATAATTACAAAAAAAAATTCTCTAAATTTACAATTACAAGAACCCTAAAAAATGCAAATATTACATCTTTCCTTCCATCAAAATTCTTTTGTCCCATTTATTTTGATAAGCTCACACGGGCTAGTGTGGGCTAGGCTAGCCTGATCCTTATTCTTATAAAGGAGCCTGGTATCGCCTTTAGGTGGGCTATGTTTATGCGGGCTAAAATAAATATGGGCTTATACGGATCAAAGTGCGGGTCAAATTTCGTTATATTTCTATGCTTTAATATTCTTGAATTTTAATGAGCATTGCCATTTAATGGAGATTACATTATCCCTTTAGTTTTTGTTAGATTAAAATAGAAAAAAAAAATATTTTCTATTAAAATTTGAATAAATTAAAAATATATAAAAATAAGTAAATAAATAACATTAAATGCATATAAATGAAAATTTTTAATTAAGATTTTTTAAATTTTTAATTAAGAAATATATTTAAAATTATATATATATATATATATATATATATAATGGCTAAAAACAGACATAATGTGGGTTTGTAGAAATGTGAGCCAGGCAGGGCCGGGTTGGGCTAGGGTTATGGGCTCATTATTGAGGCCTAGTCCAACTCCAACTATATGTACTGTGTCGGCGCTTGTCTGTATTAATATGAGTTGGGTCAGTATTATACTTTTTCATTAGAATGTGAGCCGGCTAATAAAATCCAATCTACATTGATATCTCTAATCTTCGTATATGTTTCTGGTTAAAAATTTAATAATAGATTATATTTTAGTTAATTTAAAGACCAACTTGCTCAAAAAATTCAAAGATTTAATTGCACAATTCAAACTTTATTAATCAAATTGACATAGATCAAAAAGTTCTCTCGACCATTTTTCTCATAAACCCTTAATAAATATCTTTTAACGAAGTTCTTTTATAAGAGAGTTCAATGGGTTGACGTATAAGACAAGAAAATTTGAGAGATATATAGGCACATAGCTGAAAAGTACGGTTAATGGATTCCTATATTGTAACATGACAGTTTTAAATTCTGACGCACTTCCACTTATTATATATGATGTTAAAGGTTATTTCATAAATATGGCCCCATAAATATATAAACACATTTTTTTTAACAATTGAAGAATAGAATTTTATTTTTCATGAATATGACGAAAATAAATAAATATTATAATTAGTCAAAACTTAATTTGTGACTATAGTTGGAAATTCGCGTGATTAAAGGTAAAACTAAATCTAATACAACCCATTTGGATCATCGGTGATTAGTGTAACTCAAAATTTTCAGTGACAAATTATG
Organism: Parasponia andersonii; assembly: GCA_002914805.1. Classification (NCBI taxonomy): domain Eukaryota; kingdom Viridiplantae; phylum Streptophyta; class Magnoliopsida; order Rosales; family Cannabaceae; genus Trema; species Trema andersonii. The sequence goes on from JXTB01000653.1 coordinate 198,223, forward strand.
ACAAGAAGTTATTTTTTGTCCAAACAAAAAACCGTTGTGATGAACCTTTTTTCCATCTGTTTTTTAATTAGTAGTGAGCTATTCACTTTATATTTTTTTTGATAGAAAGTGAGCCCTTAACTTTAAGTTACACAATTTTGCTCTTCTTATTTCCTTTATCTGTTTTTTTTTTTTTTCTTTTGACTTAGTTCTTTATTTGGGTTTAACCACAAAGAAAAGTGTAATAAACCCCTTTCTTTATTTTAATCTTTAAGCTTCTTTTTAATTGAGCCGTATTGGGTAACCAAAGTCTAAAGTTAAAACGAGTGAAATGTGCTGGCCTGAGAGTGATGTGCTCCACTTCTCCTATCTTATTTTAAAGATCAGTTCTCACATAGAATATTCTAACTTGTGTCAGCTTACACATATGGTATAACCCTCCAAATTGGTCACATAAGTCATAAAGATAGCCAAAATACTAATTAATCAACCTTAGGTACAAGTAGGTCAAACAAAATAAAGCCTCATTTTTGACATTTTTGAATATAATATCCCACTCTTAAATTATATATATACATATCCAGAATTGTCCGCTAAGCATCTCTTTCTAATTAGTGTATTTTCTTTCAAAATATAAAGTCCAGTCCGTTTCACAATATCCCACTTGAAGGTTTGTTGGAAAGGGTAGGCCTATCACGCATGTGTAGCATATTATTCAGCAATACTATTTGTACAATATTAATTCTACTTGACTACTTGTAAAGAGTACGTATGTTACTGCTGTAGCTGGAGTTCTATTATTATTTAGTACTGTTAATCATAATTGTATATATGTTAACCATTAATGCGCTTTTTTTTTTTTATTCGTTATTATTTTTAAGAATCTTAATCTTAAGGTGTTGTTTGATTCGATAGAATGACCATTAAAATAGAATAGCTACTTCTATAGAAACTTGTTCCTAGGTTTGCCTTCACAAAAAATAATAGCTACTTCTATAGAAACTTGTTCCTAGGTTTGCCTTCAAAAAAAATAGAGGAATAACTATTATTATAAAAGACCCAATTTTAAAGAGATTCATTGGAATAGTCATATCTATATAATGTTGATTATTATAAGCAGGATTAATATTTTTACTCAAATATGCCCCTTGAATTGAGGAGTTGTAATTATGCTTTGCCTCATAGAATGGCATATGCAATACGGAAGATAATCTACTGGTGATACACGAGAATAGCAGTGTTTACACACTCTGATTGAAAAAAAAAAAAAAAACAAACAAAACTTAGGTAAAAATTCAAAATCTAAAATTAGTGCGGGAAAACAAGTACAGATATAAATCATGAATGATATTTTTTCATCTATTCTTTTTGGAGAATGTATGGTAAATATCAACTACCTACATACATATGCAAAAGATATATTAAAAATATAATAAGGAAAAAAAAAACAAAAAAGTAAAAAATTCAGTGTAGAAAATATCCTAAGGATCTTCTTCTCAGTCCAGAGATTTGGAGAGAGTTCTTTAATTTTAAATTTT
>JXTB01000654.1:0-53931 GCA_002914805.1 Parasponia andersonii
TGTCTCCTTATTTGCTTTGATTATTTACCTCAGTTTACACAAGCCACATCTCTTAATTATTCATAAATTTATTGTTGATAAAACCTCCATCAACAGTTATTAATTTTTATAAAAGAGCCAAGTAAAGTAATATAATAGACTTCAAATTATATATATTATGTCATTTTGATACATAAATTTTCAACTTTTATAATAATAATTTCTTAATTATGTAATTATTATAATAATAATTTTTTCATCATAAATTATTAAATATTTAATAAAAATAAATCGTACAAAAATTAAAATTTCAAATTTTTAATTTTAAACTTGCAAAATACACAATAAAGAAACTCATCACTGCCCTTGCATCCCTACCACCTAGTAAGTACTCGACTTCGGTGTTTGAAAAAAAAAAAAGAAAAATTTTTTTGACAATATTTGACCATGTTCAATAATGTTCGAAAAAATAAATATGAATTTAAAATTTCTGAACAGTACTGGAAAACTATAAGAACGACAAACTTGCAATAGAATCTAATATTATATTATTTGTTAAGATTTTCTCATAAGACATCGCTTTTATATTATTTGTTATTTAAGATGTAAATATAACTCCTCTGGCACTTTAGTGAATAAGGCAGTGCTCTAATATAAATATTAAATAACTTTTCGATCATAGTTAATTTGCCTTGATATCGCGTTTAGATATCCCCATCCACACAAATATTTATATTATTATTTACTCAAAGTGAACATAAACGAGAACAAAAAAATAACGCACATTTCTGAGTTACATTTCTGACAAAAAAAAAAAAAACAAACAAACAAACAAATGGCTAAATGGGGCTACTCAGACTGACGCTCTTCTTTACTCTCAACAGACCTTGCTTTAGTCGACTCTTTGACTCTTCACTCCTCGAAACCTCCTCCTCCTCCTCCTCCTCCATCTCCATAGTATCTCACTCACAAACTCAATCATTTCAAAATCCCACTAACTCAGATTAACCAAACGACCCTTGGAATCATCTTTCTTATATATACATATATATAAATTTTTTTAGGGGTGTTAATGAACTGAAACACCAGGTTTTTGTTTCAAGAAAAATGTCAATGGATTCTTTACTTCTGGGCTCTTTCAAAACTCCTTCTTTCCTAGCTAATGGTAATGTTTTCTCCCACTTTTCTCCATTTGTTAACATTTTATTTTAATTTTTAATTTTTTTTTATTTTTTTAAGAAAGATGTTAGTTCTGGCTGATGGGTTTGTATTGCTGCTCTTTGAATCTTAATTTTATTTGGATTTAATGGTCTAATGGTTTGGATGCTTGGAATGAGTGAACAATTGCTTTCTCTTACTCTTACTTGTCCCATATTTTGTTTTGCTTTGCATGATTTACTGTCTTTTTTACAGAAACTTAGCTGCATTTTTTAATTAGTCTACAAATTTTTAAATTTACTAAAAAGTTCTTCATCAAGTTGTTCAATATCAAAAACTTGAATTAGTTGACATATCTTCATCTGGGTCTCTTTTCTTTTTTACATTCATGAACATTTTTCCCCCCTTTTTCTTCTAGTTTTGGGCATTTAATAAAGGCGGAGGGACTCTGAGTTTGACCTGTAAATACACATATTTGGGCATTTTAATGTTATTTTGGTGGCACTAGGTGCCTGCTCATAGGAACTGCTTGTTTGGTATCTAATGCATTGTAATTGTACATATTAACAGGTGAGAATGGTTGGAGGAGAGGCAATCTCAAGAGGGTTTGCTTTACAGGTAGGATTAACTCATGCCGACATTTCATATGGTTGTTATGCCTTTTTATCATTTTCTCTTAATTCTTCTCTTTGAAATGTCAACAAGCCTTTTTTTGTCTTGACTCTCGAGGAGTCGAATCAAAGCTCGAATGATTTTACAGTCTTGTTTGTTTTGCTAGTTCTTCTATAATGCCATAATGGAGTGTTGAGTGGTATATCAACTGGTTTTCTTCCTTTGCACATTACTACACCAGTCATAGCACAGGATTCGGAGCTCTAAAATGCTTTAAATAGGAGGCCTTGTTTATTTTATCACTTATTAATTTGTTTATTAGAGGGGTTGAAAAATGGTTGAAGCTGAGTAAATAGAAAAGACAAGAAGAAGATAATTGCCTAAGACGTGGGAGTCCTATTACTCCGCATGACTGCTCTCTCTTTTTTAATTTTTATTTTCTGAAGTTTGCGATTCCCCCTAAACGATTTTCGTGCTCGTCATTTCTTCAAGTTTATACTCATCAGACTTTCCTTGCATCACAGGATCATACTCTTTATCAGTTCTATCGAGTTTGTTAGGAGATATTTTGTAGTCTTCTCACTTATGAATGACATTAAATTTGGACACAAATAACTTTTATGTACATGCACTCCACTGTAAGCTTTTCTACTGGTGTCTGATTAGAGTTAAGTGGCACTGTCTTTCTTGTGCCACAGCAACTGATTTTCCCGGTGACATGCCATTTGACAATTTTACATCAATACTTATTACCACCCACTGCCGGGACATAAGCTCGATGTCAGTTAACTGCTTGTTCTAAAGGATAATGACCTTTGCTTTGATATCTTCTTTGGTTCTGAATGAAAAATACAATTTCTGGCGATGGGATTGTTAGTTTGTTTGGAATTGAAGAATCTGGACATATTTGCCAATGTGTTACCTGTACACTTTTCTTTTGTGCTCTTTCATTTCAAAGTGGTTGATTTATTTTTCTCAGTCCATGGTGACCTTTTTTTTTAAATATTTTTGTTTCAACTATGAGAATACAGGTTCACATGTGGCATACAGTGTTTCAAGATTTAGAGCGTGGAACGTAATAGAAAGTCATTGCACTGCTAGGTTTCAACCCCATCCATTGAAGCATTGCACAAAAGGTATTGAGAAAGCATCTGTATTTTACCAGAGACAAAATAAAAGATTCCTGGTGAATGCAGCTGCTGGACAGCCTCTTGAATCTGAGCCTGGAGCCTATACTCCGAAAAGCGTTCAGAACCCCGTTAGAGATGCCTTAGATGCTTTTTATAGGTTTTCTCGGCCACACACAGTCATAGGCACGGTAAGTCTTAAATTTGATAGGGCCAGTCCAATTTAGCTATTGTATTATAATTTCATTCATGTGGGCTTCAATTCATTAATAATACTATTTCCTAGGAATTTCTGGAGAGGCTCACCTGATTTTTTCTGTAAGCAGGCATTGAGCATAGTTTCAGTTTGCCTACTTGCAGTTGAGAAGCTTTCAGATTTTTCTCCATCATTTTTCACGGGGATGCTAGAGGTGATTCCTCAAACATTTTAAACTCTTTAAAATTCACATTATGAGTATTGTTCTTAAGGATTTGATCTTTTCATTTCAGGCTGTAGTGGCTGCCCTCTTAATGAATATTTACATTGTGGGTTTGAATCAGTTGTATGACATTGATATTGACAAGGTAGCTAGATCTTACTGTCTTACTCATAATATTGTGGTAATTTATCCAAATTAATAAGATGGAAATATTTTATCCTTGTATTTGAATATAATGTCATTACACCAGTGGGAAGAGCATAGTCTTCTAGACTCCAAAAATTTTGACTAAAGTGTCTAGTTGTTTGTCACGTTTGTTATTTTTAGAAAAAGAGACTCTACAATTCTACATGGGATAGATTGAGGACTGTCTAATTCTGGATCTCTACTATGTTTCGTTACAGGTTAACAAGCCATATCTTCCATTGGCATCAGGGGAATATACAGTTCGAACTGGTGTAACAATTGTTACTTCCTTCTCTATTCTGGTATCAGAAACAGCCTGCCGTACAAACATCTTGTCTAAAATATATCACACTTGCCATTCCGACTTGAAGTCCATGTATTTTTCTTGCAAAAAGTTGTATCTTCTTCTTTTGCCTCTTAGTTAGTTAATGAAAAGAAAGACGATCAGGTGTTTTTAAAAAAATGAAAAAAGACCTATACTTGTTAAAATTAATAAATATGGAATTGTAAAAATTACAATTTTTATACCTGTAGTTGTTATCTGTCTAAATAATTCTTTAGCATGGAACCTTCAAGGGTGAATGAAAAGATAAAATTGACCATTTTTATCCATCTGAATTAACATAACAGTATTCAAGGACTATATCTAGTACCAGTTTTTGTTTTCCTCTTAGTTAATACTAAAATATTGATAAAAAGAGTACCATCCCATTTGTTAACTGTGCTTTGGTTTGAAGTTTTTCACACTGCACCTGAGTTATGCTAAAAGTGTTCTAACCTATCACATTATTTTTCAGAGTTTTGGCCTCGGGTGGATCGTTGGTTCATGGCCCCTATTTTGGGCCCTCTTCATCAGTTTTGCATTGGGAACTGCTTATTCAATCAACGTGAGTTGATTTAGCATCGTATAAATATGCAAATAAAAGCTGTCTAATAAACGGATTTTCTGAAAAATTGTATGGATTTAGGTTTTTGTTACGTAACATCAAAAAGTTAAGGTCGATTTTTTTTCTCCTATATTTAGACTTTGTTTCTTACTTAGTATCTTTCAAAACCTTTCATGTCAGGTGCCCCTTTTGAGATGGAAGAGATTTGCTGTAGTTGCAGCAATGTGCATCCTAGCTGTCCGTGCAGTGATTGTTCAACTAGCCTTTTTTCTGCACATGCAGGTTATGTTTTCCACTATCAATGATTCTATTATCTTACTTTGCTAGTCAAGATAAAACTTTCATATGTTTCTGTTTCTGTTTCCTACATTATGCAAACCAAAAAAAAGGACCAACCATGGATTGAAAAAACTGAAATTCAATTTTTATTTGTATTTTTGGAAGAAAAAAATAAGTAAATTTTGTCAGCTTGGGTATAACTAACAAACAGGCTGAAATAAATAAATAAAAAATACAAACTGACCAATGATCAAAATTTAAAAAAAAAAAAAAAAGAAGAAGAAGACCGAGAACAAACAAACCGGAATAATAATAGAAAAAAAGAAGAATTAATTTGGTCTTTTTGGGTGTGGCTGAAGGACCGACCAATTAACACCCCTTAACATTCTTCTTTCTTGTGTTGAAGGCCTTTACCTTTTTTACTTAGGAGTGATACTGATGCATCATTAATGGTAGAGCATATTCAAAACATTAATGAATCTAGAATAGTTCCTAATGCCAGTTTGATGTCCAACAGACCCACATTTAAGAAATTAAAAGGAAAAGGAACAGATAGAATGAAAATGGAAGAGAAGGAAAGAATGTCTATGCAAGTATCTGTGTAATCAGATAGTTGCAATTTTAGTCTTTACTTACAATGTTCTCAATAGACTATGAAATTCACCCTACTACTCTTATGTGGGAGTTAAGGCCAAATACAATGTCTGCTATGTATGTGCATTCTTGCAGATCATTTTGCATTTTCAGTGTTGAAGTACTGAAATGTGCATCAATATGCAGACCCATGTGTTTAAAAGACCAGCTGCCTTCTCAAGGCCTGTGATTTTTGCAACGGCATTTATGAGCTTCTTCTCGGTTGTTATAGCGTTATTTAAGGTAATGGCTATCTTCCCATCATAGTTTTCTAACTTCTAATTTGTGACTTTCTTTTCATATTTGTTTCTGTTTTTCTCTGGGCACATGCAACTTTGACAAAATTGAAGTATTCATTTTTCGGACTTGGCTGAATTGTGTATAGGATATACCTGATATTGATGGAGACAGGATATATGGCATCCGATCATTTACAGTGCGCTTGGGTCAGAAGCGGGTTAGTGTAAATTATTAACATGTTCCATAAATGCTCTTTAGCAATTTTTTCCATTACCTGTGCCTAAATCTTCTATTGTGCAGGTATTCTGGATTTGCATTTCACTACTTGAAATTGCTTATACTGTTGCTCTTTTAGTGGGAGCGTCATCCGGCTTCCTATGGAGCAAAGTGGCTACAGTAATGTTCGAGATTCTCTTTTATTCTGAGTTTACTGACACCGATACAATGCTGAGATGCTCAACAATGTGCTAAAGAATGTTGATTTATCTCTGCTCAACAATGTGTTAAAGAATGTTGATTTATCTCTATTTTGCCCTGGTAGGTATTGGGACATATTGTTTTGGCTTCAATACTATGGAATCGCGCGAAGTCCGTTGATCTGAGCAGCAAAGCTGCAATAACATCTTTTTACATGTTTATATGGCAGGTAACCATCTATCTGGTTTATTGGATGTTTGTGCAAGTAAATAAATTAAAATTTGACACATTCACAAAATTTCTGGGTGTTGCATGTGACCCAGTTCCAAAATTTCCTCTTTTATTTATTTGTTGAGGGCGGCCTCACTGTTGGCATCCCCCCTCTTTTGGCCTAGGCTCAAATGTAGCTTAGGTCACTTACAACACTGAAAAATGCTTTCTGGTTCGATGTTTTTTTTTTCCGAACTAAATAGATACTCGAGAAATATGAAAATCTAAACAATTTGGATTAGGGGGCAATTTGATTGCTTTAGTTTTTGTCAAAGCCCACAAAATGAGATTAAACATGATGTCGATAGGTTTAAAGCTGGCAGGCACATTCCAAATTTATCTGAATCGGCTTCAGTCAAATTTTGAGAAAGTTTTGATTCCCAGATAATAGGACTTTCCTACACCAAGGGATACTTAGAGTTTGACACTGAAAAGCAGCACGAGCATGACTTGTAGCTCGCAGTCATCTTACATTTTATTGTCATTAAGTGACCGGACTTTTGCTGTAAATCTGAGATGATTTTTTTCCCCCGAAGTTTGAAGATGACTGAATTGCTTATTCACTTGTCTTGTTCTTTTCATCGCAGCTCTTTTATGCCGAGTATCTACTTATACCGCTCGTCAGGTGAAGATGGAAACGTAGCACATATTGGAATTAAGAGGCCTTTTCTTTGGCTCTTACTTTGGTGTTTAGAAAATGCATAAAGGGAAACCTTGTTTGGTGGATGTTCCTAGGGGAATTCGAGTTCTTCATCTGGGAAGCTTATTGTATCCAGCTCTATGAATTTAACAAAAAGAAACCTTCGGAAAATAATAAGATGATAAATGTGCAATATCTCTTAAAACTATGTCAAAGTGTTCTCACTACTTAATTCTATAGTGAGACTCACAATATTACGCAACCATAGTCCCCTTTCAGTTAACAATTGCCCGGAACTATTCAATGCCTCTCTGTCTGATGTGATTTCATTCACTAAAAATTATTGATTAGTAAAAACGGGAAAAATTAAAAAAGAATAAAGTAAAAAAAAAAAAAAATTATATTGGTTACACTCGCCTATTTAACTTTATTGCTAACTAATTAGCAATTTTACGTGTAACACCCACATTATACATGTATAATGTAACTTTCAACAATGTAGCCGAATTACTTATCTTTATCGCACTCATACTTTTCACTGAAAACATATTATTACAATTTTCCAAATTTCATTTTTCTTTGAAATTCAATTTATTTTTATTCCAGTGGATTTTTTTTTTGTTTTTATTTATAATGAATTTCTGATCTATTTCAATTTATTCAGTATCAAATAAATTTTCTATAAATAGTATGTAAAAATTATGAATAATCACATTAACTTAGGTGACACATGTACTATTTTACCGAAACGTTATACTTTTATTAGCTTAATTTTATACACGTATTTTTTTTGAAATTAATTGTATTATACATGTATAAATAAATTTATGAATTTTTAGCCACATATTTTTATACCAAATTTTTAAAAGTATTTTTTTGTAAAAGAATCTATTATATGCACTTATATTATTAGCGTTTAATTCTCATCGTGTACGTTGCTAACTATAATTGGTAATAATATTGAATGGAGGTTGCTAACTATAATTGGTAATAATATTGAATCGATCGCAGAGAAATTTAGGTAGATAATTAATATTTTAAATTTGATTAAGTAGATGTTCACTTTTTAAATTTTATAGCTAAATGTCCAGATATATATATTTTTACACTTGGTAGATAAATATATCTACCAATTTTAGTTACTATATTGAAATATATTAGGTATATATTTTTTATACTTAGTATATAAAATTTTATAATTGATATATAAGCATATACACCGAATGTTTTGCTATAACATTTGACAAATGGACATTTACTTAAATTGGGTTCAAAATTTAGTGATCACACTCCTTATTAATTTTTTTAAAGACTGAAATTTTAAAGGTCTATAAATCTTTAATAGCTTTTATCATTTTAATAATAAATACATTTGTAAAATATAATGGCTTTTTACCAAGAAAAAAGAAAAAGAAAACCTTTGTTATTGTGTTATGGTTTTAAACTTCAAACACTTAATTAACAACAAAAGCCAACAAGTCAATTAGCAAACGTTAACCAATTAGTCCGGAAAAAAAAAATCCTCAACCACTAAGTTCACAAAACTCAACACGTGATAAACAATTCTCATTAGAGAAATTTTGGGACAAATAAAGAATTTTACGATAAAAGCTGCTTTAAAGAAGAAAAAAAAGTTAAAACCTTAACCCTTGGAATTGGAAATGCTAGTGAGCCTAATTTCCTTGAATATTTTATGGGGTATTGCTCACAATATTCAGTTTAAAAAAAGTGGGCTATTAGGAAAATGATCAAAGTAAATACCTATTTTAAATAGATGTTCATTAGCCATGTTCATGATTTGGTTTGGCCAGTTTAAATTTTCTCTCATCTCACCAAAGTGTAAGTTCACTTTAACCATTTTTATAGGCCACACGATTTAAAATGATATGTGAAAATCGGCCGAATCATACTTTTATTTTGTAGTGCAATTCCATGAGGAAATTTGAAATTATTATTCTAAGATAATACCAACACGACAAACAAATTCAAGTAGTAAATTAGTTGAAAAAGAAGACAAATCAACACAACAGAGAGCTTAAGACGCACATTTCCAAACATGAAATATAATGTAGTTGAATAACAAGTCCATATTTTAAATTAATTTTGTATTGCATTAATCATACAAAATCGAGATAAAAAAAAAAATTAAAATTTGTCGTCACTGCCTCAATAAAGAGCAAGCTAACTAATATAGATGTGGCATAGGAAGACATGGTTATTGATGCTTCTTTACTGATACTTTGAGTGAGAGATATGAGAAGTTAATAGTCTTGGAGAGTGATGTGAGAGACTCTGATGACCTTAGAGAGATGAGAGGGCAAGAGGAAGGCTGTCAGCTATCGTTGAGAAGTGAAAAAGAGGATAAAAAGATGAAACCCTATTATTAGTTAAGATGGGCTACGTTGGCTACTGGGCTCTTCAATTTACGTGGACTAGAATGTCTTATTTATTTAAGTTAAATAGACTGGGTATTATTTAAACTACCAAAAAATAAAAAGAAAAAAAAAATAAAAAAGCCTTATATGCATATGTTTTGTTGTCGGTTTTATTTGAACCGCAAACTTTGTCATCCAAACCGCAAACCGATCCGTGTTACTCGGTTTGGCAGTTTTACAAACCATCATGAACTGCCAAAAGGTCAAAACCGCATAAGTTGGGGCTGTGTAGTTTGGTCTGAGTGGTTTTTGCGGTTCAACAGTTTTTTTGAACGCCTTTAGTGTTCATTTTCCAAATATTGTGAAAAAAATTACTGGCATATTTACTTAATATATAAACTAAAACTAGTATATCAATAATTATATCAAATATAAAGACATATATTAGGTTATTTAGTTATAAGAAGAAAGTAAAAAAAAAATGAATATTATCAAAATAAGACGTGAAAAATTGATACCAAATCTAATTTATCTAAACAAATCATCTTTGCGGGCAAATTCTCGTATGATCCATTTCCAAAAGAACTTTGGGGATATTGATGGCCTAATACCCTCTTTTAGCATGTTTGAATACATACAAATTTTTATTTTGTTATTATATAGGGCTGTTAATTTTCTAATAAAAAATAAACAAGTTTGGGCGACACATTAAATTTTCATGATAATTTCGAGTCGACACATATAACACGTATAATAAATAAGTGCATTTCGTGTGCACACTTAACTCGAAAATGATCCATGTAACACATTTAATTAAATATGTCATAGTTGTGACATGTTGACATTTTAAAGTTTTAAAAGTTATTTTGATTAATTATAAACTTATTTACATGTATTTTCTTTAATTAATTAGTATATAATCATTTTAAACATAGGTAATCATGTCAAATGAGTCATAATTGGATACATAACACATTTATTAAATGAGTTAAATGTATTGTGTCATTTTATACATGTATCAACCATATTGTGTTCAAATTTAGGTTTTTAATATGTTCATTAATTGTATCATATTTAGATTAGAGTTTTATTGTATCGTGTTATAATTGTGTTAACCCCCAAACACGATACAATCATATGAATTGCTAATCCTATTAATATGATTTTTTTTACCTATTTTTAGGTATACATATATTTTGTATATAAAAATATGTATGGTTTATATTTATGTAGTATACTTTTATCCAAAAATGGGGTATGAATATGAAATTTAAAAAAAAAAAAAAAACAGATATCTATTCAAATATGCTTATAAAAAGGGGCCATATAGTATATGACCGAATTTCAAACTTATTTTAAGTAAATATCTATCTTTCAAATATTGTAGTAAAATGATTAGTATATCATTGTATATACAAATACAAATTATGTAACATAAATACTATTATACTTAATACATAAATTTAATTTGATAGATTAATAGATATACAAAGTGTAACTACACATATACTTAGTCATTTAGCTATAAAAAAGAAAAGTGGATATTTATTAAAACAAAACATAAAAAAATGATACACACTCTAATTTCTCTCCCACAAAAAAAAAGTTTTTATGTATTTTTCCCAAAAGGTCAAAAGGCAATCCATTTTAAGAAAAAGGTAGGTATATGACTAGTTTGGCCTCATAGTTGATATTTTTAGGACTTGTAAGTTTTTTAGGTGTGGATAGTATTGGGAATATACCCTAGAAAACAGTTCTTTATTTAGCATTTTAAACAATATATATTTATTTTAAGTGTTATCTATTTGTTGTTAATAAATTCTATATTATGTTTTAATTATATACATGTCATATTTATATTTTCTATCATGCAAATGTCTAAAAGTTTCCATGACTAATAATGAGTAATAAAAAATTATTCGTATGAAGTATTCACATGTGGGAGACTAAATTATTTATTTTATTATATCTAAATGAAAAGTTCACCATCTACAAATGAAGATGAAATACTTTATTTTGCCATATAATGTAGTATTATCTATTTCAATGGGGATTGATGAAGTCTTTAATCATCGAAGTGTTTGACTTTGAATAGAAATATTAGTGCATTATAAGAAAGTGATAAGTGTATTGAACTAGACCGAGTGACAATAGAATTTGAGATTAAGTGTCGTAATTCAATATTCTATATTTCACTAATCTAACACTATTGCAAGATTACCTTAATCCAAGTGATTATTAGACTATGAATTTTATATTTTTGACTTACTAAATGACTAGTTCTAATTATATGGTTCGAACTCCGGCATCTTAGAAGATAAGATTTGTGAATTAATGAGAATACCCTTCATGATTTGGACATCATATATATAGTGTCACTTTAAGTTTTTTCAAGGACTTGGATAATAAAAACTAGGCATCAGGTATTCACTTTGTGAATTTAACTGTGTTTGTATGAGTAGTTATAAATACCATAGTCAATTATTATCCATTAGATGAAAAATAGCAACTCAAAGATAAATGTACTAAAAGGGTAATACAACAATTTCAAGTCATTAGTATGATATTGCATTGGGAGTATATCTGCAGGTATAGTATATGCTAAATGGATCAAGTTAATTAAAGTATTAATTAGTTGCATTGAAAATATATGACATTTAGTCTAAGAGTACAATATTGGACCTATAGTGGAGTGTTCTAATATTAATAGATAAGACTCAGTCATAATTAAGAATTAATTATAATTATAGGTAGTTGGCCCATTAGAGCTTAGAATATTTAGATCTATAAGGTGTCCTGTCTAGTTTATACATAGCCCAATTACTAATTGAATGATCAATTGAGTCTAGTAAGCCCACTAGAGTTTACATCTCTCTAATACTCAAGAAAAAAGTTCTCCTAAGTCTTTGTAAGGAAATTACACACCTACTACGAGCACAATAACTGTGCTTAACATGAAACATAGAGAAAAAAAGAGAGAGTGAGAGAGAACCGAGCTGTCGCAGGAGAAGTCCCGTATTTATTTATGGCCGCTGAGAGAGAGATACTCAAGGTCATAAACATGTAGTCAAGGAAGAGGAAAAACGTCTTCCAAGCCGTCTACTCATCTCTCGTTGGGAATCAAGAAAGTTCTCACATTATAGATCATTCAACGGGTTCTAGAGAATAGACAGGAAGACTCAATGGTTGTGAAGCATTTCTAGGTTTTATCTAAATCAAAATTCAGGAATTAATTTATATTAGATCAATGATCCTATGTTTATATTTTGTAAAGTTTCAAGAAAAATGTTAAAATACTAATTCCTCTATGTTCTTAATTTGTTTACAAAACTACGGAAATCATCTTCGGTGAAATCATTTTTCGAAATTATTTTTTCAAAATTTCCAACAATTGGTATCTAAGCAAATGTTTTCGATGATCTAGCATATCTTGTTCATATTCATTCTCTTTCGTTTCATGATCTTTAATTTCTATGTTGATTTCTGTAGTTATATTTGGTCGTATTCATATTTATGAGTATGCTCGATTATGTATGATGATTGGTTGATTTAATGAGTTTAAACGATAATCAATTAGATGTTACCATGAGTTTATGATCATGTGTTTTTCGTTTTTGATTATGATTCTAGTATGATCTTTATTTTCTATATGTTTATATTTTATGTTCTTGATAAAACTGTACATAGAAAGTCGTTTAATATTTAAATATGTTTTGATTTTTGAGAAAATTTGTTTAACAATTAAATTTTAATTTTTCATTATTAAAAAATATAAGTGGGCTTGGCAGCTAGGGTATTAGATACCCTAGCTATGCCTTAACTCACTAGCACATAATGATGCATTGCTAATCCATGTAAGAGAGATGGGGCCTTGCCTTAGGCAAGGGCCCATCTGATTATATGTGCTATACCATTATGGTTATGTACATATAACCAGTAAAGCTACTGCACTCGTACACTACTTAGGTGCATATGATGTGCATTAGGCATAGATGCAAGCGCACGACTTGATCTAAGTGCAACTCAATGCAATCGCCACCTCGCTTTTGTAGCCGCATGGGTACAGCCATGCATAGTAGTATCGTAAGCACTTCGCAAGCATGTGGACATACGAGATTTATCTTGTGCATGGCCGCACGGCATTTTGAGATTGTTGTCTTCTCGATAGCTCCCCATTCCATCCTATTTTGGCACTTTGATCGGCATCCCGATACCGTTGACGTCACATTATCTATTTTAAATAATTTTCTATTTTAAATAATTTTATTTGAATTTCAAATTAGAGATAATTTAGGAAATTTGAATTAGTTACCTTATCTGATTTTTGAAATTCAAATTTAGTAACTAATTTGATAGAATAAGATTTTATCAGAAATTTTATATTCTATAATTATTAAAATTTATATATTTTAATTTAAATTAAGATAAGATCCTTAGTTCATGGAATGATTTAAATTAATGATAAGATCCTCAATTTAAATAAATTTAAATTAAGAATAAGATCCTTAGTTTACTGAAAGATTTAAATTAAGGATAACATCCCCCATTTAAGTAAATTTAAATTGAGGATAAGATCTTCAATTGAAATAAATTCAAATCAAGAATAAGATCACTTTATTCAAAAAAATTTAAATTACTATATAAATAAATTTGATTTCAAATTTAAATACGGATAAGATCCATTTATTTAAGGAAATCAAATCCTGTCAACTATTATAATTAGATAATGATTTTTTAAAATTAAATATGAGATAATTAGTTTAAATAAATTGGAGATTATCAATTAGATATTATGTCATAATATTTAAACTTTTCAAATTCAAATATTTGCTTAGATATTTCCTAAACTATTTATGTAATAATTAGTTATTAATTTGATTTAAATTCAAATTTTTTTGAATTTGAATTTAAAGTTAGTAGTTTACTTTAATGAGATTTAAATAGATAATTGGAAATTATGAGATAATTTCAGTTTTGGCTAAATTTTAAACTTTTTATTTATTTTTAATGTGATTAAAAATGATGATTAGATATTATGAGATAAATCTAAATTTTAATTTATGTGATTGGATAATATTACTATATTAATTATTTTGATAATTAATTTATAATTTGAAATTCAAATGTTGAATTTAAATTTTAAGATAATTTAGAAGATTTAATAAGATTAAAATTTCAAAAGATTATCCACATTGATTATTCAATAATTAATTTATGATTTGAAATTCAAATATTGAATTCAAATCTAGAGATAATCTAGAATATTTAATAAGATTAAATTTTCAAAAAATTATCTAGATCAGTTATTTAATAATTAATTCAAAGATTTGAAATTCAAATGCTAAATTTAAATTTAAAAAAAATCTAAGAGATCTAATGTGATTAAATCTTTAGATAATGAATAAAAATTATGTGATAATTAATTTGAAATTTGAAATTTAAAAGTTAAATTCAAAGCAACAGATATTTGTACAAATTCAATTTGATTAAATCATTTACATATCTAATTTAAATCTTGTGAAGAATTTAATTAGTAAATATCTATATTATCCAATTTAAATTTAAATAGAAAGCTAATAGTTTTATTTTAATGAGATTAAAATAATGATTTGAAAATTATGAGATAATTTCAAATTTGAAAATCTAATTAGTATGAGATATTTTAATTATGAGATAATTAAATTTGTATTTCAAAATTTAAATTCAAAAGTTGAATTCCAATTTTGAAATATTCAAGGAGATTTAATTTGAATTAAATATATGTATTAAATAAATTAGATTTTGTGAAAATCTTAATTATTTAAATATTATCTATCATAGTTATTATTTAATAATATCTTTTGTGAAAAGATTGTTTAATTATTAAATAATAATATATGCTAGAATGATTGATAATCATTATTTTTATTTTATTTTATTAAATTCTGCTAATACTTGATTATTATATGAATAATGTTTTATGCATATTCTATATGGAGTATTTAATTACATGATCTTAGTAACATATCATATAGGATAATAGAGCTACTCACATGCAAAATATGAACATGCTTACATAACTGATTTTAGGTTACTAAGTAAGTTGGATAACTGGATAAAATCATTAAATCCCTAACTATAAAATATTGAGTAGAAGAAAGTATGAGATACCTACGGTCTCCATTGTTAGTTCATTATGTACTAGGATGAGCTTCACCTCAGAATCTTTCTAAGCTCTCATAGGAGGGTGTTCGTCTAGATAGTATTGGAAATGAATTTCTTAGAATAAAGTATTAAGTAAATTATATGAGACTGATCACCCGTAGGAGACTGTCTTATATAGAAAGCTTAATTACTAAAATAATAGTTATACACTCAACTCGAAATATTGATATCCCTCCGTAGGAGTTCTTATTTGTAGAGTAGAGGACTAAATTAAATATAATTAGAAATATAGAGTATGAGATATTTATCTTATTTTCTAAATGAAATTATTTCAGTTTAAGTTGTTAGTTGCATGATTTCCCATAAGATGATTGTAATTAATAGAAAGTTGAATTACCATAAATATTAGTAATAGTCTTAGGGATACTTCACTTGCATATTGTGGATTTTATTTTACGTTATGTTAATTATTCAAAATATTTATTGCATGATGTTTGCTATTATATGAATTCTTTATTTTCGTTTAAGTAGATATGTCTTTAATTCATTTATCCACTGTACTCATACACAGATGACTTATATAGTTAATCTATGTTGTCTCGATTAATGTAACCTAGATTTAATGCTTATAGCTGATAAGTTATTAAGTTCTTACTCTTATATGTTCGTCCACATTTACTAGTGATACTAGTGAAAGAAAATAAAACATATATATATAGTGGGAGAATTCCTAAAAAAATCATTGATATATGTTGACATATGATGTCTATTATTTTACAGTATAAAATTCAAGGAATTCAAACTACTACAATATTATGCTAAATCTTAATGATATCTAATGAACATCTTCACTAAGCTAAAGTATCTAAAGGTGAATTTTCTAATCCTTAGCTAAAAGGAAAATATTTCCTATATAGTACTAAAAGATATTGAAAGAAAATTGTTAGGGACACCTATACAATACTTGATTGGAAGGTAATAATGATTTATTATTCATTAATTTATTTTAGTTGATGACTTAATGAATCTTAGATAGGATTCAAAAATCATTAACCATTTTACATATCTATTGCAAAGGGTTCTAGGAAACTAAATGGGTTTAGTGAATGTAGGCTCACTAAGAGTAATGACTACAATGACTATAATGTTGTACATAAAATGAGAAATATTTAAATTCATATTTGATGAATTTATAAATTAGGATATTAAAAAATTGTTGAGCATTGAAGAGAAATTTAATTTTGGTTTCATGTTTGATAAAACGATATTATTTTATTTTCTTAATGACATAGTTTCTATGAGAAAGAATGATATTCTTAATTGTAATAAATGACATTTTTATTGATCTAAATTATTCTCATTTATGATATACTAATAATGATGAAATTAAACATGATAAATATAATCATAAAAAAGTAAGTAAGTATTAAGAATAAGACATAGTTGTACTTTGGTTATATTAACCTAAATATGATCTAAAGATTGGTTAAGAATAGACATCTAAACTTATTAGAAGTCAAATCATAACCAATCTAAGAATCCTACCTAGAAGGTAAAATGATTAAAAAATCTTTTATTAGAAAAGATTTAAGAGTGTAAGAATGTTCAAAAATAATACATATTGTTGTCTGGGGGCCCTTGAGCAATCAAGACCAATGAGGTTTTGAATATATCATTATGAATGATTATTCAAAATTTTATTATGTTTACCTAATTTTACTGCTAATAAATTCTTTCGAAAAGTTCAAACAATTAAAAGTAGAAACCAAAAAGTAATTAAGAAAAGCATAAAAACTCATTGATTGGATCGAAGTATTGGGTATCTCTATAGAGAATTCTTAGGAATATCTCACAGACAATGAAAACTTGTGGCTATGATTAAGTTATCATTCAATTGTTCATTATTAAAAAATATTTTGAGATACATATCGGAGATGGTGATAAACCTACTAACAGAATTCCATCCAAGTCAATATCTAAGACATCAATTTGAAATATAGAAAGACATAACGCTAGTTTATGTCATATCCATATTTATGGATGTCCAACATACGTGCTGAAAGGAAAATGATTAAGTTAGAATAACATTCAAAATTGTATTTATTTATAGAAAACCCAAAAGAAATAGAAGGGTGTTACTTCTATAATACTGAAGCAAGAAAATATTTGTAAAACAAATATCTCTTACTCAGAAGACAACTATATGAAGTATTTAACTCTAAAATAAGTTATTTCTTAAAGAACTAACTAATAATATAATTAGTCTATCTATGAAAGATAGAATAAAGTAAGTACTTAGGAATGATAAATCGCTAGAAGATCAATATGTATTAGATCTTCGTTGTAGTGAGAAGATTGTGAGATAATCTAGTAGATACTTAGGAATAGAAGAGCCTATAACCTAGAATTTGATTACTTTATCTACAAAGAGAGAATAGAATATGTTAATATAGATCTCTGACAAAAGGCAATAGAATCCATATTAAAGTCTATGTACTCTAACAAAATCTGGAATTTTATAGATTCACCTAGAAGGGTAAAACTTTTTAGGTGTAAATTAGGCTATAACAAAAAAAGAGAAATAGACAGAAAAGTAAAGACTTTTAAAGCAAGATAGTGTAAAAAGATTATATACAGAAAGAATATTTATTCTGTTATTATGATTAAGTCTATTGATATATTCTTTTTTTCATTGTTGTATCTCTAGATTATGAGATATCACAAATGAATGTCAAGATAGCTTCTCTTAATAGCAATCTTAACGGTTGCATTTAAAGGGTACTACTAGGGGGCTTTATTAAAAAAGACTAAAAAAACTAAGTTTGTGAAATTTTAGAGATCTAATTTATAGATTTTTATATTTGTCTATAATTTATCAATTTGATCGATACATCGACGAATTTGTATCTATAAAAGATTCAGAGTAGCAAAGTAATTTTTCCAGTTTATATATATATATATATATATATATATATATATATATATTGATATTATACTCATTATTGAAAATAGAAAAGGATAATAATCATCAATAAGAATTTGATTAGTATAATAGCATAATATTTATTATGTTATTGGGATTATAAATTGTTATTTATCCAATGCAGAACCTGAACATAGAGTTATAGTCAAGTGTATCCTTAAGTATCTTCAGAGAAATAAGAAATATATTCTTGTCTATTTTAGAGAAAGATCTAATTTTTGTAAGATATATTAATTTTGATACTTGATTTGAAAATATACTCTAAAGGATTAACCTTTTGTTATGTGTCAACCTAAGTAAGAAGATGTTATAGTGAGTAAGATAACCATTGCAGAAAATCTTGTTGATCCATTTACCAAATATTTGACAATTAAAGTATTTAAGGATCACCTAGAAGGAATGAGACTTCGTGATATATACTAAATCTGCCTTAAAGGGCAAGTGGAAGATTGTTAGAAATATGCTCTAGAAAGCAGTTTCTTTGTTGACATTTTAAAGAATGTTTATTGATTTTAGGTGTTATCTATTTGTTGTTAATAAATTCCATATTATGTCTCAATTATATAAATGTGATGTTTATATTTTCTATGATGCAAACATCTAAAAATTTCTATGACTAATAATGAGTAATAAAGAATTGCTCGTGTGAAGTGTTCACATGTGGAAGACTAAATTCTTTATTTTATTATGTCTAATTAAAAAGTTCACATTCTGCAAATGAAGACATAATACTTTATTTTGTCATAGAATGTAGTGTTGTTTATTTCAATGAGATTGATAAATCGAAATGTTTGACTTCAGATAGATATACTAGTGCATTATAAGAAAGTTATAAGTGCATTGAACTAGACCAAGTGATAATAGAATTTTAGATTAAGTGTCATAACTCAATATTTTATCTTTCACTAATCTAGTACTATTCCAAGATTATCTTAATCTTAGTAATTATCGGACTTACTTTCATGAATTTTATCTTTTTGACTTACTAAAGGACTAGTTCCAATTATATAGTTCGAATTTCAGTATCTTAGAAGATAAGATTTATGAATTGACGAGAACATCCTTCATGATTTAGATACCATGCATATAATGTCACTTTGAGTTTTTTTAAAGACTTAGTTAATAAAAACTAGGCACAAGGTATTCACTTTGTAAATTTAACTGTGTTTGTATGAGTAGTTATAAACACCATAGTCAATTATTATCAAGTAGATGAAAAATAGCAACTCAAAGATAAATATGTACTAGAGGAGTAATACGGTAATTTCACCTCACTAGTACAATATTGTATCGATGGTATATTTGCAAGTATAGTGTATGCTAAATGAATTAAGTTAATTAAAGTGTTAATCAGCTTCACAGAAAAAAATATATATGACATTTATTCTAAGAGTGCAATATTGGGCCTATAGTGGAGTGCCGCAATATTAATGGACAAGGCTCAGTTATAATTAAGAGTTAATTATAATTATGGGTAATTAGTTCATTAAAGCTTAGACTATTTAGATCCATAAGGTCTCCTATCTAGCTTACATGTAGTCCAATTACTAATTGAATGGTCAGTTGATCCCAATAAGCCTACTAAGATTTACACCTCTCTAATACTTAAGATAAAAATTCTCCTAAGTATCTGTAAGGAAGTTACACTCCTACTACAAGCATAGTAACTCTACTTAACGTGAAACAATGAGAGAAAAAGAGAGAGTGAGAGAGAACTGAGCTATCCAAGAGAAGTCCCGTATTTGTTTATGACCGCCGAGAGAGAGATACCCATAGTTATAGATGTGTAGGCAAGGAAAAGGAAGAACGCCTTCTAGATTGTCCGCTCATCTCTCGTTGGAAATCAAGAAGGTTTCCATACATCATATCATTCTACGGGTTCCAAAGAATTGGTGAGAAATCTCAATGAATGTGAAGGGTTTCTAAGTTTTATCTAAACTAGGATCTTGAACTGATTTATATTAGATCAACGATCCTATACTTATGTTTTGTAAAGTTTCAAGAAAAAATTTAAAATACTAATTTCGCTGCGTTCTTGATTTATTTACAAAACTGCAAAAATCGTTTTCGGTAAAATTGTTTTCCAAAATCATTTTTTGGAATTTCCAGCAAATAGGACTAACTTTTTAACTTTTGTAAGACTTTAGGGAGAGAGAAATAAAAATATTTCAAAATTACCCTTCTTGCCATTTCTTTCTTATCTTTCTTCTACGCCATTTTACTTCATTTCCCCCCCATTGTTGCAATGTTCTCTCTCTCTGTTATTTTTCATCCAGATTGAAGCTTTAAGAAAGTGCAAAAACATCGAAGCTTGTTCGTTAACTATTAGAAAGCTTTGGCATTTAAGGATAAGATAAAATATGTATTTTATTTAATAAAAATGTTGATATTGTTTGATAATAAGAGATTAATTTTTTAAAGGAGGTCTATAATAGTGATATAGAAATTATACTAGTCATCTTCTATGTAATGGTGATCTAGACATCACAAGTCAAGTAGTCTTTGAGCCCAAGTCAAGTAGTCCTTGACCACCTGGCCAAATAGTTTATGATCTCATTACATGTTTACTAAAGAGTAATGAAAATGATATATGAGATAATAATTCCTATTTAAATGTGTACTAAAATATGAGAAATAGAGAAATATGTGGAGTCTACACAAATTTAGGAGAAAAGAATAAGAATGTTTTCTCTACCAATACCATGAGAAATCTAATTTACCCATAAACACTCATTTTTTCTTTTTAAATTATTAAAATTATAAAATACAATTTTACCTTAAAAAATCTATCTAGTTTAAAATGTATATATATTTAAAAGGACAATTTAGTAATGTAATACATCCCCGTTACTTTTTTTGGGTTAAGTAAACAAATGAATAGTATTCTAAAGAATATGATTCTATTTCTTATTAGTTTTAAGTAAACAACATAATATAAATAATGATTCCCATCTCTTTCTATTTTATTCTCATTCATTTTTCTTTTTATTTATTCTGATTACGATTACAACGAACTAAATATGTCATCAGGGCAGAACTACTTCATGTGGGGTCAAAGACTACCTATTTGGCCCCAAGTCATATATTGCTCAAGTAATACTTGACCTAGAATAAAAGCTACTTGACTTAAATCAGTTAGCAATAAACGTATAAATAAGGACTTAGATGGGCGACTTTCTCGTTCTTCTTTGCCAACAAAAAATTAGATGGGTTTTTCTTCTTTGACAGTGGAAACTCAGATAACAATCCTTCTCACTAGCTAAATATTTTGCCGACTATTTTTTATCTTTGGCTGATCTATTTTTTTGCTATTTTGGAACTTTTTGTATTCCATTAAATGAGAAGAATTAATGGAAGAGTTTAAATACTAATTTAGGTGAATGAATTTTGAGTTTAAAGTTAGATTCGTAGTTATACATAAGAAACTTTGCATACTTAATAACAAATAAATTATAATCCCGACTGAAAAATGAAAAAAATTAAATTAAATTAAACCAACCAAATGAACTAATCAAATAAACAACATGTTAAGTTTTATTTAACCTAATATCAATTATAACTTGACACTCATTTAGATAAATAATTCATGATTTTGTGTAATTAAAAATCAAGATCCACTTGACCCTAAATTAATAAATACTTCACCTTAAATCAAATAGATCTCGACATTCTGGGAGGTCAAGTAGAACTTGACCTTTACTAAGATCAAGTGAAAAAAAAAGAAAAGAGTTTTAGGGAAAAGTTTGTGGAATGTGGTCATGTCAATTAAGAGTTTGTAAGGTGTTAGCCGAGGGTTTAATTAGCGTTTCAGTCTTTTAACTCGTGTGCCTTAGTTTCTGATTCTGCAAAACTTATTAATGGAGCTGTCCTAGAAGTGTCCGGAAAAGGTGAAAATAGTCCTCTACACGTCCTTTTCTCAATGACCCGCCCCGATTTAAATTTTGGACCCGCCCAAATATCACAATCCAAAATTCGTTTCTGCTGGAAAAAAAGAAAAAAAGAAAATTGTATATGCTTTGTGAAACCCTAGCTCAATTTTACGCTGCAGCTCTTTCCCAGGCCAAGCTCTCACTCCTCACATTTCGCCGAAACTCCTTAGCCATATATAATCACGCCGTCTCTCTCACCCTCTTCTCAAATCTGATCGTCAATGGCGGACTCAGTTGATCAAGCGACCAAATCTGTCTCTGATTTGTCTGTGGATTCTCCCTCCTCTGAAACTATCAGCAAGAAGTAAGTTCCCGCTATCACTGAAAAAAATGCTTCTCTTTCTGTTTGGTTGTGCCAAGAAAACGAGCCCGAATATGTTTCTCTTTTGTAGCTTTGCTTAAAGCATTTCACATTTTGGGAACCCAAATGGGGTTTAGGGTTTTAGGCTCTTCATTTTACAATTTTTTTGTTTTTCTTTTTCTGAACCTTGAAATGTTTTGGTTTGGTGTTGCTTACAGTGCACGCAAGAAGGAGTTGAAGAATAAGCAGAAGGAAGAAGAGAGGCGGCGAAAAGAAGAAGAGAAGGCCAAGCAGGTACTCTCATTTTAGTTAGAGAGAAATGGTAGTGAAAATTGAGAATTTTGAAAAACTATGGATATGAGAGTGTGTTTTTCTTGGTTGATTGTTTATTCATGTGTTCTTTGTTCTTTTTGTGGTTAATTCCCCTTGAAAGTTATGTGTGTATGGATTTAAATAGGATTGGCTATCTCACGTCAGTTATAATCCTTTAAGCTTTACCCTTAAGAATTAGACGGTCTTG
The DNA here is from genome assembly GCA_002914805.1 of Parasponia andersonii. Lineage (NCBI taxonomy): Eukaryota > Viridiplantae > Streptophyta > Magnoliopsida > Rosales > Cannabaceae > Trema > Trema andersonii. Next base: position 23,100 of record JXTB01000654.1, read on the forward strand.
CTTGTGAAGATGCTAGTATTAAAGTATTTTGCTCGTGGGTTTTTCTTCTGCACTTGATTGAGACAAAGAAAGACCCAAGTTGTTAAATAAACTAGGAGCTTTGTGTCTACTGTATGGTTTGATTTATGAAGTTGTCGATGTAAAATTGCAGGGTGGATTTAATGTATTTGATTTTGTATATCAGTTTTTCTTGCCGTCTCAAGATTTGCTGCACTCCTGAAATGTTTGTTTTATTGATAACTTACTTTTTTATGGTTAAATCTTATGATATAAAAAATTGTTTCCATCTGCTAGGCTGCTGTGACAGCTAGCTCCCATGCCAAGAAGTCTGCAACCGCTGATGATGAAGACATGGATCCAACGGTATAAACATAGTCACCTTCTGTAGAAGATTCATGTGGAATGATTAATTTTTCTGTAAATCTTATTATTATTTTTTTTCTGCTGCAGCAATACTTTGAAAACAGGCTTAAATACCTAGCGTTTCAGAAGACAGAAGGTCAAAATCCATATCCTCATAAATTCTTTGTCTCATTGTCTATCCCTGAATACATAGAGACATACGGAGGCTTAAGCAATGGGGAGCATCAGGAGGATGTCTCTCTCTCCTTAGCTGGTATGCAAATTTTGGGATGTCTTTGTACATAGGTGTTCTTATTTTAACCATCTTGTTCTGTTAATTAGAATTTTTATTATATGCAAGGTCGAATTATGAGCAAAAGATCGTCCTCCTCCAAACTCTTTTTTTATGATTTACATGGTGGGGGTGCTAAGGTCCAAGTTATGGTTGATGCCAGGTGTGGATCATTTTCCTTTCTTATTTTTCAGAATTTTATGGTCATACCATATTCTTATCATTTTCCTTTCTTATTTTTCAGAATTTTATGGTCATACCATATTCTTTTTACTTCAATCTTTTTCCTCAGTTGATGATATATCGTTGGAATATTATGTTCTTTAGTTACTTGATTTTTTATTCAGCATTCCACACACCATAATTATGGAGTTATGAGGGTATTTATCTAATGTTTAGAATCAATTAACATTACAGCCATACTGTTATGACTCTGTAAATCACATCAATTAGTTTTCAATTTTTATTCTGTCTATTTACAAGTTACATTTAATTTTGAAAATATCAGATATTGGACTGATATTGTATTTTCGCTAAGTTGAGATTGTGCATGTTGTGAAATAAAAATACAGTTACTAAGATATCATTGACTGCCCTTGGTCAAGAAAAATCCCTCCTAATTATTCCTATAAAAAATCCCTACTAATTATTACGTAGATGTAGCAAAATTTCTTTTAAGTTGATTTTGAATGAGATGTTTTCTTTTTTATATCCTTTCTCTAGTTGTTTCATCACTTTCTTCTCATTTGCCATGCAATATTTGAGTAGTTGATAATTCCTTCCTTTTTTTCATTCTCGATTTTTTAATGCAGCAAGTCAGACATGGATGAGGCTGAATTCTCTAAGTTCCATTCTAGTGTTAAACGTGGTGATATTGTTGGTGTCACGGGGTTTCCAGGTCTGTGATACCTACTGTTTCCTGCTAACTATTGGTGTAAAATATTTTCACGAGTAAAATGGGATATCCTCCTAATTTTTAGCTTGACCGTGTGGACATCAAAGTGGTTGATTTGATCTGGTAGGATATGCAAATAGAAATCACTAAATATATTATTTTCATTTTTTTTTCTACTTTTTTTATTTTTATTTTTGTTCAAGGTATGAAAGAGAATTATCGAGTAAATAAATATATAAAGAAACCAAAGTAAACATGACCAAGAGACTAGGTTAGAATCAACCTGAAAGTACGATTTGGTATGAATTATCCCCATAATGAGTCATGCTTATCTAACATGATATAGACACGGAATATGATATATAGGAATTATTATATTTAGTAAATTATAATATTGTTATTATTTAGAATTATTTAGATTTATTATTAGGTGTGATATAATTAAGATTTAAGTTTCCTGTTTCTGTTAGTTTATAGAGTGTGTTTACTTTCTTAACCAAGTCCTATTGTCTATCTATAAATTGGCTTAGTTATGTAATTGCTTTTTAAACTATGACGGATTAATGAATGACTACTGAGTTTTCATCTCTTATGAATCTAATTCTTTCTGTATTCTTATCTTGATTCTCTATTGCTCTTCTTCTCGTTCATCTATTTCTGTCTTATTCTCTCTAATTCTCTCATTTGATTCTATTCGCTCTCTCTTATCTATCTAATTTTTTTATTTATCTTGCTTATCTATTGTTTTTCTACCAATTCTTCTGCTATTTTACCTTTTCTTTCTATTTCTCTATCTTTTCTCATCTCCATCATAACATTTTTGATCAAAAGCTAAAATGACCATAACAAGTGGTTCTTTAACTAGTTTCTATTAATTGCAAGTTGCCACTTGTGCATTTGCTCCGAGTTATATTCAAGAAGAGGAAAGGATCAATCCTCTCTGTTAACCTTCTAAATTGTGTTTGCTTTGAGAGAATAATTTAATAATTTAATATGATGAATTCTGACAGGTGGTGCGACTTGAGAGAAGTTGTCTTTAATGTGCTATGGTAAAACCGGCCAAACTGATTGATTTGCATGAATTATCAAAGTTCTCCTATCTCTATATAATATGCTAGCATGTAATTGCTTTAAAGCAGGAATTCCCTTAATCATCTTAACCTTCTGCATTTTTTGTAGTAGTCACTCATTTTTTTTTTGAATTAAATGCTACTTGGGCATATCATAATAAATCTTAGTTACTATTCTGTTTGGGTTAAACTCTTTATCACTGGACTACATTAGTTTTAATTTTAATTTCGTTCAGGGAAAACTAAAAGAGGGGAGTTGAGTATTTTTCCAAAATCGTTCTTGGTCTTATCGCATTGTCTCCATATGATGCCAAGGCAGAAAGCGGCTTCTGGTTCCGAGAATGCCAATTTGAAGGTGAGAAAAAATTGTGATATGAACAATTTATTTTTGGTTGGCGGCTTATTCACTTTCCTTTTTCCCTTTTAATTTAATAATTCTACAGAAAACTGAAGCGTGGGTCCCCGGAAGTACCAGGAATCCTGAAACATACATATTAAAAGATCAGGTGTCGATTTGCCCTCTTTTTTCGTTTTTTTTTCTTTTGTTCTTTTTTTGGACAAGTTGGGTTGTCCTCTCCTTTTTGGTTTTTGTAGTATAAGAACATATGATGCTTCTTTTTGGCTTATGTGTACTGATGTTGTCTAATTTTGTCTCGAAGTAATTACTGTGATTTTCTTTCATCAGTATCTGATATATCAAATCTTACAGCAAGTAATATTTGTATACTATTACAATCCTTATTCCAATCTTAAGTGACTAGCTTTCTGAACTGGGAAATTTTTTCCCTCTATTTTTTCTTAAAAAATAATTTTATTTTATTTTTTCTTCTTTTTTTTTTTTTGTTTTCCCCCCATCTTGCTCCCTCTTTTTGTTTTTTACTGGTCCACTTTCGAGTCTCTTCTTCTATTTTTTCATTTATTTATTTTTCTTTCATTTCTTTATAAGATTATCTGATAATGGTAGTATTCCATTTTTTTTATCATTTTTTTGTACTTTATTTATTTATTTGTTTTGTTATTATTATCTTATTATTATTATTATTATTTTTCACTTTTGGGTGTTTGATTTTTTATATCCATATCTGGTAGGAAACTCGATATCGCCAGCGTTATCTGGATTTGATGGTGAATTCCGAGGTTCGACAAATATTCAAGACCAGGACTAAGATCATTTCATATATTAGAAGGTTTCTTGACAATCTCGATTTCTTGGAGGTTAGATATGCTTTCTGTTTGTTAACTGTATTTTGTTGTATTTTGTTTGTATTGTCTAGTGTCATCTTTTTATTTATGAATGTTGTTTACTGTTCTTGTCTACTCTTTCTGTTCTAAATTTTTCCACCCAGGTTGAAACACCAATGATGAACATGATTGCTGGTGGAGCAGCAGCCCGTCCATTTGTTACCCATCACAATGATCTTAACATGAAGCTATACATGCGAATCGCTCCTGAACTCTATCTTAAGGAGCTAGTTGTTGGTGGACTTGAACGTGTTTATGAAATAGGAAAACAGTTTAGGAATGAGGGTATCGATTTGACACATAATCCTGAATTCACCACCTGTGAATTTTATATGGCTTTTGCGGACTACAATGACCTCATGGACATAACAGAGAAGCTGTTGAGTGGTAAGCTTCTGATTTTTGCTTATTGCAAGCGCTTTTTTTTTCCCCTCTTCTTCTATAATATCCTTTTCTGATTTGTTTTCATGAAGCATCCAAAGTTATTAGGTGAACATTTTTAATCTGAAACAGGGATGGTCAATGAACTTACTGGTGGATACAAAATTAAGTATCACGCAAATGGGCTTGATAAGGATCCTATTGAGATCGATTTCACTCCTCCTTTCAGGTTTGGACTATATTTACTGGGCCTGGACATACATGGTTAAACAATCAAATAACATCTTTTTTGGTTGGAACTATTGCAGAAGAATTGACATGATTGAGGAATTAGAGAAGATAGCCAATCTCAATATACCAAAAGACCTAGCTAGTGATGAAGCTAACAAATATTTGAAGGATGCTTGCGTAAGATATGAGATCAAATGTGCACCTCCTGAGACAACTGCTCGTTTGTTGGACAAGGTTCTACTTTTTTCTTAATTTTGAACAGGAGCACATTCACATTCTGAGCATATAAAAATTTTGCAGATCTTAAATTCTGTTATGGAGAGCTCCAATAGAGGCTCTGATGAGCTGGGATGTTGAGATAGACTCCATTGCATTGTTTGTTTTACTTGGAGATTATGTATGAGATTTGGAGAATTTCTATTCTGTATCGATATATTCCTGCCTATTTAATTAAATCTTTGTGGTAAACCTGATGAATTTCAGAGGCTTTTTTCATCAGTAGCAACCCTTGGACTCTCAGTGGAAGCCTTAAAAGCCTTGTGGTCTTAGAGAGGGGTGTAACATTGCTTTTTAGTTGCAATATGCTGGCTGAGAATGTTAAAGTCTAACATGCGAGTTTGTTTTTTTAATTTTCTAGTGTATTTTATTCACTAAATTGGTTGGACATTCTATTTCTGTTTAATCATTTAGTTTGTGCATTTTCTGAGTTGATTCCTTGTAATCGTAACTATTTGTGCCTATTTATGTGTTTTGTGTTGTGTGGGGGTCGATAATTGTGAAGTGATTTATGTGATCCTTCAAGGTGACGTGTTTGGTTTTGTATTTATGCAATTCTGGGACAATGACAATTACTTAAAGAAATTCATCCCTGGTCTGATGGTACCGAAAATTTTTCATAGCCTTCTGCATGTGTTAAATGCTTTCTAGCCTTGTGCAATACTCTGCCTTTGCAACACTTGCATCAACTTTTAATAGTACATGATTTGAGGTTGGTGTCCTTTTCTACATGCAGCTTGTGGGGCACTTCTTGGAAGAGACTTGTGTAAACCCCACCTTCATCATTAACCATCCAGAGATAATGAGTCCTCTTGCAAAATGGCATAGATCAAAACCTGGCTTGACTGAACGTTTTGAATTGTTCATCAACAAGCATGAAGTATGCTCTGCCAACTTCAGAATTTCCAATTTCCCTTATGTTTGTTTTCTTATTTTGCAAGTGTGGATCTTTAACCATGCTTTCGGCCATTATTGAACTTTAATTGATCAGCTTGCAAATGCATACACCGAATTGAATGATCCTGTGGTGCAACGCCAACGGTTTGCTGAACAACTGAAGGTATTTCACTGGTCTCAACTTGTCTACTTGTGTATTGTTTTGTGAGATGTCTTTTCTCAAAGAAGTTTGTTTGAATGCCAGGATCGGGCGTCAGGTGACGATGAAGCTATGGCTTTGGATGAGACATTTTGTACTGCTCTTGAGTATGGGTTGCCTCCAACTGGTGGTTGGGGATTGGGTATTGACCGTCTTGCTATGTTGTTTACTGATTCCCAGAATATCAAGGTATGTGGTTCTGTCTTTAGTATGCCTCAGCCTGTGTTGGCCATGCTTGCCATCCATGCGGTTTTTAGCTTGCATTTAGCAATGTCTCAATTTACAGTTGCTCACCATCACTATATATTTCTGTTGGGTGACAGGAAGTACTTCTTTTTCCTGCCATGAAACCACAGGAGGAAGCTCCTACCAAAGGTATTTTATTTCCATCTAAATTGGTTTTCATGCCCGTAATAGTTTTCTACTGTTTCCTTTACGGTTGGTTCTTGATTGATTTCGGCCATATATCAAAGCTTGGAGATTTAACAGATTTCATATACTTTCCTTTTGCAGTTGCAGCAGCCTAGGAATTTTGGGACATATCAAACTGATGACAAAATTTTGATTGCTTGTTGGGCTTGCTAAACCTTCTCACTATTGTTACCATCAGATTCCAATCTTGCTGGGGTGAAGAGCGGCGTTGTTTGGACTTGGGGGATGATATGTATGAGGTAGTATTGGAAACAATTGACTACCACATACAGCAGTAATAGGTTTTCTTCTTTTTTTTTTTTTTTTTTTTTTTCAATTTATGTGAATTTCATTATTATTTTATTTATGAAGAGTTTTTACTGTCCGTTCACTTATACACACACTATGCTTCTTTTTGGGTGTTTGAGAAATTCTTATTTGAAACTTTTTTAGAAACTGTATAATATGAAAAATCCTACACGTGTCAAGCTCTTTTCCAAGGTTTGCGCAAAACAAAATGATTTTTTTTACCATATATATATTAAGTATAAAACTTTATATACCAAGTATAAAAAAGTATATATTTAGTACATTTTAACATAGTAACTAAAATTAGAAGATAAATTTATTTATCGTGTAAAAATATATATAAAAAAATTTATTTATCAGAGTATTTAATTATAAAATTTAAAAAATATCTATTTAATCAATTTTTTTTATTTTTTTTAAGCAGTGAAATGTATATCGGTATAGAAATTGTATCCAACTTATTTGAAAAGTAGAATCAATAATTCTCTCGCCACAGATCTAGAATTTGACGTATAAGTCGTGGAAGTGTCTTCTATTCGATGTAGAAGTAGAACATGGCGGCATTTTGGTTAAAGATGAGAGTTATTCGTTTCTCTAATTCAAGGACTTAAGGACTTAAGGGAGTGTGAATAAATTTAAGAAACATAGAAATCATGGCATGGATCAAATATGGGGCTACTTTCCTTGATTAAAAAACGTAAGAAACATAGTACTTTAGGAAAAACTGCAAAATTTGTTATGAATGTAATACAATCCTCTAAAACTTCTGCATAGCCTAATTAGCTTCAAATTAGTTTTTCAAGAGGAAATTAGGTCAAGAGGCATTTCCTTGGCTTAAAATTTAGGGGGAGTTTGATTTTGTATGGTAACTTATCAAAAAATTAGAAAAACCCTGTATTGAATTTTATTTATGAGATGTACCACTATTTACGAAGTAATGAGGTATTGGTCAAGTTATCTGAGCTAATTAGACTAGTTACCTTAATTCGATTGGTTATCATAAGTAATTTGATTGGTTATCTCGAGTATGTTTGAAGAATACTAATTTTAAAGAAAAATTACTTAAAATAGTTTTAAAAGTAGTATTTTTTAAAATGATTTTTTTGTAAATAAATTCGAAGTTTTTCAAAATATTCAGCCCATTTGGGGTTTTTTTAAATTGAAAAATTTATGTTTAGTACTCATTTTCAAAACTTGTTTTCATAAATATTTGTTTTTTTAATATTTTTTTCTTCAAAAATATTCATTTTTATGATCCACATTTTATATGCGAAATATGAGTGTTGCATATTTACAATATAAATTTTATCCATGAAGTACACATTTCATGTGTAAAATATGAATGATATACATTTTTAATTATAAATTTGACCTATGATATATATTTTAAAATGTGTGACAAATTTTATTGTAATTTTTAATCATGAAATATAGACCATAGTATACATTTTATATGTAAAATGGTGGTGGTCTATATTTCTCTAAAAACGGATATTTATGAAATAAAAATTAAAAATGAGTATTTATGAAAATATGATTTTGAAAACATATATTTATAAACTTTTTCCTTTTTCAATTTTGTGGACCTTGGACCTAGATTATAAAAGAAGTTAGGGTTAAGTAAACAATTACTACATTTTTCAAATATTTAACTAAATTTACCACTACTATTAGATTCTACCACTTTTGGATGGGAATTGATCAAGAATCTGTCAATAATTCATCAAGAATCCATTAAGAATTTGTCAAAATTATCACTGACGTCAAGAATCCGTCAAAAATCCATCAAGAACACATCAAGATCGCCACCAATACTAAGAGTCCATTAAAAATTCATCATGATCATTAAGAATCCGTCAAAAATTCATCAAAAATCTATCATAATCGTCGCCGATATCAAGAATCCCTCAAAAATCCATCAAGAATCAATTAAGAATTCATCAAGAATTTAATTTTAAAAAGTGGCATGGTGATAGATTTAATTAATGAAAAAAAAAGTGGTGTATAACTAATTTATTCAAGAAGTTAAGAGTTTTATAGTCACCTTGAGAATTTATGGTGCATGTCTATTTTTTAAAAATTGGTATTGACAAATGACCACATTTACTAAAATATACCATAAAGACTCGCTTTTTTTTTAATAGGTAAATATCCATTTGTTTGTTAGAGAGTTTGAGTTTCCTTTTTTGCTCTTTTATTATTCTTTATGGCTATTAATATACACTCACCATTAAGCAGAGCATTCATTTTTTTCTCTTGGTACGTCAAGTTGTTTATTATCAGGTTGCAATCTTGATTTTTAGTAGATATCCTTTCGGTCATAGTATATCTTTTGAAAATATTAGTATATTTGATTGCATTTTTATAACAAAAAGAAAATTATATTTTTTAAATTGCGTCTTTAAGTTTAGTAGAATTTTTTTTTTTTAAAAAATTCGTAATAGATCCATTTATAAGCTTTAGCGTATCCAATTCTGAACATGATGCGTTACATTAGTAGACTTGGGATATATGTAAATATACTGGGTATATAAATAGATATACCAAGAGGGAAAAATAAGTGTACTACTTAGGGTGATTTTCTATTAATAGCCACAAAGTTCATTTTTTGAAATTCTACAAACTCATAAACACTAACAAAATAATTTAAAAACCTCTTAACTAATAAATAGATATTAATTTATGGGCAGCGTCTACTATAAGACCACAAAAATTGGTCGTAATTCTACGACCGCATTTAACGGCGAGGAGTTGTATAGTAGAAGTCTCCATTAATTTATAGAACATTATGGGTTTAGACGAGGGTACTAGTTTAAGAAAATTCAAATTAAAATATTTTGAAAACCTCTTAACTAACATATAGATATTTCCTTCGAAAAATTAAAAAAAATATGAGATATTAATTTATAGAAAAAGATATTTTGTGATGAGGACAATTTCAGTATTTATTTTCAATGGTTATCCAATTTATTCTTTTAGCTATAACTTTTGAGTTGAGTTATTTTTTTAAATTTTTTGGCCTAAAATGACATATATCTATGCAACCCATTTACCTTTGACAATGCACTTTTCTTTTATTAACGTTTGGAAAATGACATGGAATACGAACTTTTTAAAAATAATGACAAAAGTACTATTTGACCCATATAATTAATTTTCCATACGACCCAAGAAAAGTTTTTGCTATTTTATACAATTTAAGGCTCAGAAAACTTTATTAATTGCAAAGTCACATAAAATAAATATAACTAAAAGCTGATTAATTGCAAAGTCACATAAAATAAATATAACTAAAAGCTGATCTAATGGTTGGGTTAGACTATAATCACAATCTAGACTTGGGTTCAAATTCTCTTATTTACACATTTACCTTTATTTTTTTTCTTTTTTCATTTTTTTTTGTGTTGAACATAATTACACCTTTTATTTTTTTTTGTAATATTTGTATTTTTTAAAGGTTTTTTTTTTTCCCACTTTCAATCGCTATTTAATTTCTTTGAGCTTCACTTTATCTTCTTTCTTTTTCATTTTCTCGTTTTGAATTCATCTTGTCTTCTTTCTTTTCTTTTACTTTATTTATTTTTCGCTTTTAAATTTTTTCATTTTAAATTCATTTTTTTTTTCATATTAAACATTACTATTCTTTTCTTCTTAGCCTTTATCTTATATATATATATATATATATATATATTTTGTTTTATTTTTAATCTACTATTTAAGCTTCTTTAGTTAGCATTATGATTGCCGAAAATTATTTATCAATTAATATTAAAACAAATTTGGTGTAAGTTAAACTACCAATATTCTAATTTATGAGAAAATAATTTGGTTACTAATTTGATCAATAATGAGAAACTAATCTGATAATTGAGAAACTAAATACTTACTATTTTTTTTGTAAGAAAATGATTATTTGCTACCTTGAAACCAAAAATCAATTTGGTTTCTACTAAGTAACCAGAAACAAATCTAATAATTAGTTACTAATTTAGATAGTAACAAGAAACCAATATGTTTTCTGAGTAACTAATCTGATTTCTAAAAAACTAATTTGGTTTTTGATATTCAGATTGATTTTTATTTATAACTATAAATTAATCTACTAACCGATTACTAATTTAGTTAGTAACGAGAAATTAACTTGAGAAACTAATCTGATTTCTAAGAAATCAAATTGGTTCTTAGGAAACTTTTGTAATTTCATGTGATATACTTAGCTACCGGACATTCAGCTAAAGGAAACTACAACAAATTCTAAGAAACCTTCGTAGTTTCCTTTGATTTACTTAGCTATATAGTATTTTGCAAAAAATGAAATCACGATGGTTTTCAAAAATTTTTGTGATGCTCTGTGATTTATTTAGCTGCAAAATATTTTGTAAAAAATGAAACTACAATAGTTTTCTAGAAATATTCGTAGTTTTCTGTGATTTACTTTTTTTTTTAATGAATCCTGTGATTCACTTATGTATAGGACATTCTGCTGAAAGAAACTAAAATAGTTTCCGAGATACTTTTGTAGTTTCTGTGATTTATTTACGTATAAGACATTCTGGTAGTAGAAAACCAAATTAGTATCTAATAAACTTTTGTAATTTCCTATTAAAAAAAGATAATTTATATACTATAATACCACCGTATTTTTTAGCTTTCAAAATATTTAAAAAATACCATAATAAAGTTGTACTAAATTTTTATTATTTTTAAAAAAATCTTAAATTTAGTAATATTTTTAAAAAAATAGGTATAAGTGTCCAGAACCTATCAACTTTTACAGCTTATTAGTGAACCGTTAATTCTGTCCTGTATATTCTACCCTATTTGTGAGTTCCGTTTTGATTTTGATACATTGTGAAGGATAACTTTTAGTATACGACTATTGTTTTTTTTTTTTTTTCCTCTCTCTCTCTCTCTTTCTTTTTAAATTTTTTTTATTATTTTAAAAATGTTTCAGTCAGCTGCTACTTGACAAATAAATGACTTATGATTTTCTATGCCCGAAGACTCTCCATTTTGTCAAAGCAAGTTTTGGGCATTATGGGCAAAACAGAAAGAATGGCCCATTGATTTTGTAGTTCATATTTAAAACATAGGGGAAATTGTAAAAAATACTATTCTAAAATTTGGATATTTTGCAATTTAAATCTTAAAATTTGTACTCCGTAAAATAATATTTTGAGATTAAAAATTTTTAAAAATTAATACACTGATTTGAATTTTTGAATAATTTTAACTGGTAAAAGATGATAATATCCTCAAAATTAAGAAGATAATAAGGACTACTCTAGTTTTAATAAAGGATACAATTGTCTTTTTGTTATTAAAATTGGTCAAAAAAATCAGTGTGGGGTATTAATTTTCATAAATCCTTTATCCTAGGATGTTATTTTATAGAGTCCAAACTTTAGGATTTAAATTGTAGAACACTTAAATTTTAGGGAATTTTTTTTTTTTTAATAATTCACCCTTAAAACATATATAAAACTAATAACTAATTAATAAATATTTAAAATTTTAGGTTTTTGTACTTATAAATTTAATTATTTTTGGTATATGTATTATTTTAGTTATTAATTTTATTAGTTGTGAATTTAAATTATAATTTTAAAACATATACGTTTAAAGTCTAAACCAATATTTTGGAAAATTTACTAGTCAAAATTAGTATTTGACCTAAAGAGAATCAATTTATTATAAGTTTCAAATCTAAACGTCAATATTAATAATAACTAAAATATAAACTATACAAAATTCAAAATACGAGGTATAAAATTTTATTATCACTTAAATAAATAAAACACAAAACTAAAACTAAAACTTTCTATAAATAAATAAAAACAAAACTAAAACTATCTACAAATAGAATGAAGGGTTATTTGTAAAAAAAACCCTAAATATAATTTTTTTACAAATTTAAGTATATCTTTTGACTTGTACAAAATTATACATCTACTTTTCAAATATCTATAAATTTGTATTTGCTGCATACAAATTAACCAACAAGTTTTCTATTAAATATGGAATCTGACTTGAGAATATGTTATTTTTCCTGATTAACACAAAAAATATATTAAAAATAACTTAAAATAATTATTGTAAACCACTCATTTTGTATACAATATGTACAAATTTATAAAAATTTAAAATATAAAGATATTATTTTACAAAAATAAAAAAAAGAATTAAAATTATAAAAAGGTCATATTTAAAATATATATATTTTTTGCAATTATCCTGAAAGAAAACCAAACTCATAAGAGAACTTTTCGAAAGGCTTGGTGTCAATTTCAACAAATTCAGCTCTCTTTTTCGTCTTTAAATTTTCTTTTCTGCCTTTGAATGCTCTTTTTGGCCTTTGAGACCATTACAATTCTTTAAGTAAAAGATCACTTATCCGTGTACTCAGACAATGGCCAACCAATCAAAGCATTGTTAATTGGTCATTAGGGCTACAATTCATATTATCGTGTCGTGTTCGGGTCAACACGATTACGACACAACACGATTAATAAATTTGTCAAAAATTTAAACACGAATACGATACGATTAATACATATATAACATGATACGATACGTGTAACCCGTTTAATAAACGCGTCATGTGTCAGATTATGATCCATTTGATACGATTATTCAAAATTGACACGATTATTCTAATTTAACACGATTCTGAACTACTTAATTTAATTTTACTCCTATAAATATGCTTAGAATTAATCAAAATCACGTTTAATATATTAAAATATTAATAAATGTGTTGTATTAGTATCGTGTTGACACAACATGAAAACGATATATTTAGTTAAACGAGTTATTTTCGGGTTAAGTAGGTTGACCTGAAATCCACCTACTTTTTATACGTGTTACACGTGTCAACCTGAAATTGACACGAAAATTAAATGAGTCATCTAAATCTATTTATTTTATGTCGTTTTCAAATTGTATCATCGTGTTGTGTAAAAAATTGCTAGCTCTATTGGCCATCATCTTCTAATGTAGACTGAAGTATGATCCTCAACACATACTTCTATTTTGTAATTAGACTATACTATTTAAATATCCTCCTGTATTTTGAGACTTTGTTGAATTTATATATTGTGTATTTAGTTATTATTAACATTGATTCTTAAATTTAAAATCTATAAAAATTTTATATTTCAATACTAATTTAAAGTAGTTAATTTATTAAGATATTATTTAAAAAAATAAAAACAAACGGTATAAAAGCAGATTCAAGAATAAATTTATTAAATTATTTTGATAAATTAATTATTCTAAATTAGTATTATAAATTTATAACAGATTTTAAATTTAAGAATTAATTTTTATAATAGTCAAAACACAACGTATGAATTGAACAAAACGGCAAGACACAGGCTATAAAAATTTTAATATCCCATTTAAAATATGATAATAATACGTGATTTAAAATCATGCTTGTTGACCTATAGACCATATGTCCCTACTTTCATGAAAATTAAAGCGGAAAAAAAAAAGAACGACCTCTTACCGTAATAAAACGTGCGGAACACAAAACCCAATTGTCAACTAGTTCGATTCTGATTTTCAAGCCTAAGTAAAATAAAATAAAATAAAATTGATCAATTTTGTTCTTCCAATTTGACCTAACAACCCCATTTGGCTTTAATAACGCAATTGGGAGGCTAACGGTTCAGGGTACAGATATCTCCTCAAACATTAAACAGCACAGAAACATGATGGAATGACATAGCCAGGCATGTGAGGGGCTGAAAAATTAGTGATCCTCCTCTTCACTTTTGAAATAATGTTAATTGTATATATCTGGCCCTACTTAGACTCCTTTCTGCCATATCTATGCAATTGCATGTGTACCTTTTATATTACTTTAAAATCATATCTACTTGCAAATTCGTGTGTGACAATGCAAAATTGGCCTCTCACTCCTCTAAGTGATCGTAACCATAAAGTTTTTATTTATTTTCAACAAAAAACATTTCTAGTATTATTTAAGCACCAAATACTAATAATGTGTTCAAGTTTTATTATGAGACTTACACTTTATTAATATAATAGTAATCACCACAATTACCCATCTCGTATTTCTTTTTGGCTGACAATAGTTTTGACTTGACTAATACAAACAAGTTAACAATAATAATCACATCACAACTCTGTGACATATCTTCAATTCATCATTCGATTACTTCTGGTATCTTTATCTCTTTGGGATACTTCTGACCTTTCTCCCTCTTGGTCAGCCTTTAGCTGCGCCTGAATATGCCTATGATAAAAGCCTCTGATCCGTATAGGATTTTAGTGGCACTTACCTAATAAAAATCCATTCCAATCATCATGATCATAAAGGTGATATTTTATGGTCCAGTTCTGATTTATGCCAATCATCCTAGTTTGCTAGCCGCTGCTTTTTCTTCTTCTTTTTTTTTTTCCCCACACAATTTGGCCACATAAAATAAAAAACACACAGATCAATTAAAAGATCCTTGGAGCCCATGCAGAAGAGTAAACTTATTTCTATAGTTATAATCAATTCTAGTAACTGTTCTAATATTCTTGACTCTTGTGGATGAGAAGCAGAGGTATGCCAGGAAAAATGCTGATCTTTATTGTGACCGAAAAATAGGCAAAATAAATACCAAAACCTACTTGGTGAGTGGAACTTATCTAGTTAATTATTATAATTTAAAGAATACTAACAACATTCTTTTTTGTACTATTTTATTTTCATAGTTTAACACGTGAATTTTATTATCATTTGTTATATTATTAAAATATTAAATTAAATAGTAAAATTTACATGTCAAATAATAAGATTAAGATTGGAGAGTGTAAAAAAAAAAATATATATTTAGTATTTTTCTTATAATTTTGACATATTCCCCAAAATTAGAAGCCTTAACTTGTTCAAAGTATCCTACCAAGACACTACGAGTGATAGACCGACCACTATATTTTACATTCTAAAGTAACATTGCTTAGCCTTTTGTCTCTTTCCTCAGATTTTCAAGAATCTCCTTTGCGCGGGGGGTGGTTGTTGAGGCGGGGACAGAATAGGGTGGATATAAGTATATAATGTTTATACATCTTCATGTGCACGAGGTTGCTTAAGAGCATTTAATTGAAAGATTGAATTGAATTTCGCATAGTGGGAATGCAGTCACAGTTGTCAAATATGGTCGAAAATGATATGGTCCTACTCTGCAAAGGATTGCAAGGCAACGTACCATTTGCAGAGTCTTTACCATGTTGCTGCCACATGTGCTTGTCTCTCTCTCTCCCTCTACATATATATTTTATATTCATGTACAATACAATGTAGTTGCTGTCTCACGATAAGTGTTATTAAGTTTCCATCACCTGAGCTATAAAGCATATTTGTATGTGTCTACATATATATGTTAGTAGCTTCAATAAAGTAACCAATGGCTGCGATTAGAATTGGTTTAATGAGCTTATTTTAGTTAGTGCTCTCAAGTTAAGGGACTATCCTATTTAACTAAGACCTGTTCCTTTTCAAGGGCGGTAAAGTAAACTTTATTTAACACAAGATAACTGTTTGTCATACTATATGTTATTAAAGTTGCATGCCCATATTCCTTTAATAAAACAAGTTTACATGCAAGTATATGTTTCTTTTTACAAAAGTAATTACAAAAGTGTTCCCTATTAAAGGAGAAGGTAGCATTATGTGCTAATCCCGAAAAAGTCACCATTTAGCTACAATGTTATAGTCATAATAAAATTTTATTGTGATTAAAACTAACATTTAGTTACAACTAACAATTTTTTAGGACTAAAGGATAATATTCAATTTTAAGGTGTCATTAATGTACTTTTAGTCACAATTTTTTTATATGTAATAATTAATGAAATTGATTATAATTAATAATATATTTAGATACAACAAATTGTATTTTTTATGAATTAAACTTTTAGCCACAGATTTTTTAATTTTGTAGCAAGAAATATCATGCAAATCGTAAGAAAAAAAAATGTTACTATTATTTGGTAGAACCAAATCTGAGGCATGTCATCCTGCTCATTAAGTTTTAAACCCTTGATCACTTAATTATTTCTTTTTAATCTGTTTCATTCTTATTATTAATAACCAAAAAAAAAAAAAAAAAACTCTCGCACACACCCCCACACACCCATAAATTAAAGAAAGTAGGCAGAAGAAAGGAAAAGTTGCCAAAATGGACATGTAAGGACAAAGCTCTTTCAATCCCTATAAACAATTGTAACACCGTAACAAGAACTTCACTTCAGTGCCCAAAGTTTTAAGTATAAAAGAAACTTAAAATACCAGCTTGCCCTTTTTTTATTTTTATATATGTCTAAAGTTTTGTTTGGAATTTAGATTTTGGAAGAAAAAAATTGTAAAAAAAAAAATCATAGAAAAAAATAGGAATTTTTTTTTTTTCTAAATGTTTATAAAACTTTATTTTGATATTTTTGCTTTTACTAATTAACGCATCAAAATTTTATATGTTAAAAAATGGCATTAAATCAAACTTTCGTTTTTTATGAAAAAAATTTCTATCATTTTTTATTTTAATCTAAACAAAAAAAGAAAAAATAGAATCCTTTGAAATATTTTTTCTTTTCCTTCAAAAATCTAAATTCCAAACGGAACATAAAACTGGCACCATTTCCATGGCTATCAGATTTTCGTCACTTCTACGATATCAAATTGAGGTTGTAAGGAAAAGTCATTTCACATTAATTTTCTATTTAAATGATATATAATTGAAATATCAATGACATTGTTATATCTATGTACGTCAAGCCCTACTGATGACGACATAGGTATATTATATTGGAGCTCACCAACATTCCTAACCTCTCATGTCTTGATGACATGACTTATATACACATACAGATATGTATACATAGATATTTGACTATCCTTGATACTACCGTGCATGGCATCATGTTTCCTTCTACACAACAGAATAACCAGTAACTGGAGGATGGCAATTGTCAACTTTTAACAACTAAGAACAATTTCATAACACGCATGGAAGTAATTAAACAAACTTATACGTGTGAAATTTCTTCGATAGATAAGTATATGGGTTAACTAATAATGATGCATAACGTTTCTTATATTCTTGACCTGGATTACGAAATGGACAACTTATTAGGATTAATGCCGATTTGCATTAGGACTGTCAGATATTTAATTAAATATTAATTGATAGATACGTCAGCAAATTAGTTTCTAACTGAAGCTCAAAGGGATTTTCTGTTATAATGGTTTGTAAAGTTGTTTCTTTTAAAAACAGAGTCTGATTCCCTAGTATAATGATATGCTTAAAAATAGTATTGTTACTATTGAATCCGTTGAATTCATTCTTAGAGAGAGAAAGGGTGTAACATGGGTTTTCGGGAGTAAGCTTTGAGTGAGAAAGAGAGCAATTTTGTAACTGTGAGTTTTGTGACCTGAGAGTGTTAATGACTAAGATCTTCGGTTCTTAGAGCGTGTAATCTTGATTGATTTCTTAGTGGAATCTTTGACAGCTAGTCTGAAGTGGATATAGGACTCATTTTTGAGTCTAAACCACTATAAATTCTTGGTGTTGATTTTGTGGTTGTTTGCTTGGTTGACTTCTGGTGTTGTGAGACAGTTCTTGTGCTGGGTTATAATTTTAACATTTGTATCAAGAGCCAGGTTTGAGGTTGCGATTCTGGGCAAGCAAAACTCAAGAATTCAAGAAGATGCCTACAAGAAAGTATAATATCGAGAAATTTACTGGCAAAAATGACTTCGGGTTATGGAAGATGAAAATGGAGGCTGTTTTGGTTCAGCATGGTCTGGAGAAAGCACTTCTCAGCGAGAGGGATCTCCCTGCAATTGACAAAGAAAAGCTGATAGAGATGAAGAAGAAGATTGAAGAGGTATCCCCTAAAGCTTACAATGCAATTGCACTTAGTCTTTCTGAACAAGACCTTCGAAAGGTTTCACATGAAAAAACAGTCTCCGGTATTTGGAATAAACTTGAAGAACTGTATAGGACTACAGCTTTACCAAATAGAATCTATCTCAAGGAAAACTTTTATGGTATTAAAATGGATAAAACTAAATCTATTGAAGACAGTTTAGATGTCACGACTCAGACTCCGGAATAGTGAAAGAAGGAGAATTTCGCTAGAATTGGAAATTCCTTAATTAATAAAAAAAAGATTTTAAGAGTTAAAATTTTTTTTTTTATGGCACGATAAATAAAATATTTGGAATTCTAACCAGTGAGCCTACCGCACAGTTCATAGTCACTAATAAATATAAACCGAATAATTTAGAAGAATCAAATTCAAATAATTAATCGAGTATCATCATTCATACATTAATATCAAACTAGTGTGGCATATATATTTTACATACATAATTAAGTAGCATAATCTATTTACTTAATAAGATTTAAACGCAAGTCTTAAATCCGCACCCTTAACATTACTAAGTCACAAACTATGAGTAAAAGATAACTCCTTAATCCGCTTATTGGTCGTCAATATCACACTGGACACCACTTGTGGAGAAAGTAGGGGGTGAGTATAAAATGCCCAATAGGTTACCCGATTTTCCTTTTTGGGAAAGTTTTTTTTTTCCCCATAATTCTTAAAACACCTGCATGGTTAGTAATACTAGAAAGAATTTTTATAAATATTAAGCTTTCAAAACATATATAGAAAACCATGCGAAAATCAAAATCAGATGTCCAAGTCAAAACACATAGAAAATCATAATAAAACAGGCATAACTGCATATCATATAAATCAACATCTCATATGAGCTCTCACTATCTCATCATGACTAGAGCAACTCATACTATATGTATTGAGTGCTCCATGTCTGACATCTATCTCTGAAAACCGGAGAAATACCCGTGTGTCTAATCCTATCGAGTCAGAGAGACACCGAATGCTTACACCTATCGAGTAGAGATAGTCAAAACAAACCTTGCGCGGGTTTACGGACTCTCACCGAAGACGGGTGTACTAATCTGCCTACTACAATACTGTGATGTCTAAGATGATTCTTATGCATGATCATATGAAATATGCAATATGTAGAGTCTTAAACAACCATACAGTGGTTTAATATTCTAAACATGCTCTGATTTTTAAATAGAAATCCATTTCGTACTTAAAACTCCAAAAACACTGTTCCTAAGATTTAACCAAATCCTAAGATTAAAACTAGTACAAAATCATACATAGAATATCCAGAGCAGTTTACAATTCATCAAAATAATTATTCAAATAATTTAATTTAATAAAATCACAAAATTTTATTTTTCAGAATAAATTTAAAATTTTAATGAAAAATAATAGATACAAGGAAATTGAATCCACTACCTCGAAATAGTAATTATGCTGAGTTGACAACGATAGAAAAGTCCTCCGTCGATCAGCTGGTTGTTACGGTCGTTTTTGGCACCCTTTCACTTGAAAAAGTGAATTTTTAAAGAGAGCCTCAGATTGAGAAACGGATATCACCACTGAATTCAGAACACCCAAAAACGTTGCTTTAGACATAAAGTTTGTTGAAAATAGGTTTCGGTGTGGAACCGGCATGTGGCATGTAAAACGATGCAATTTACGATCTATTTTCTCGATTTTCGTACCACTTCAGAAAATAGTGATATTTTATATTAAAATTCATGTCCCGACCTCATTAAGTCCAAATTTGAAGTCAGAACTCAGTTTCGAGGTCCCGAGCATTAAATGGGCTCAAAAATCTAAAAATTATAAAAATACCACATTTTGAAAATAATTAGTAATTAATGACCTTCCGGTTACCGTTTCAACACTTCAAAATTATGAGATTTCATGTTTCAATCTCCTCTTTCACGTGGTATAATTTTCTCGGTCAAAATAACTCAATTCCGAAATAATTAGAAAAATACTACAAAAATTTAATATTATAAATGTGCTACAGTAATCAACTTCTCATCAGAGTCGAGTTAGAGGTAGAGAGTGGTCGGAAATGAAAGCTGACATCGAGATGAGTTCAACGATGGCAACGATGAGTTGATCAGACATTAGAGGAAGAAACTGTAGGCAAAAAACTATTCTGATGGCGGTGACTTTGGGCGGTCTTTTCTTTGACGAGGAGCGGCAGTTCACGGTGGCAACACCCAGCGCTAGTTCATCGGTGGCTTCCAGTCAGGGTAGGTTGCTGCATCAAGCACGATGGTGGCTAGTAGCACTGTGGTGAACAGTAACAGAGAATGGGTTCAAGGACCTTTGTGAAGAAGAAGAAGAAAGGCGGGGGGTTTTATGCAATTTTCAAAAACTATTGATAGTGGGACACGTGTCATTACCTGACTGGTCCAAAAAAAGTTTCTGAAATTCCACTTTAGCCACAAATTTTAAAAATATTCTTTCAATTTAGTCCCTCTTTAATTATATTTTTGTCCCTAGTTAGTAATTTCTTTTTTACTTTTGTTTCAAATGCACCTAAATTTTATTTTGTCTAGGTTCAATACTAATGATTTAATTTGAAATATTTTCATATTTTTATTTAATTAATCTGAAAATATAAAATTACCAAAATACTTTTGACTTAAAATTACTTAATTATCCTTACAAAATTTAGGATTTTATATTAGATGACTTCAATAAGCCCGTACTGGATCTTGAGAGTCTGTAAATTAAAATGGGAGAGGAGGATAAGGCAGTGATTCTATTAAACTCTCTTCCTAATTCTTTGAAAAATTTCAAAGAAACGCTAAAGTACGAAAGTACATCTATATCAGTTGATGATATTTAAAATGCTTTGAATTCTAAGCATTTGGATATGCAAAGTTCAGAAAAAAGTAGCAACGGGGAAGGATTGAATGTGAAGGCAGGGCCCCAAAAGAGAGACAATAATGGAAAGAGAAATAAATCTCAGTCAAGATCCTAGTCCAAAGGAAAGAAGGATTACAGGAATGTTAAATGTAATCACTATCATAAAATGGGCCACATAATAGGACTTTGTCCTCATAGGAAGAATGAGGACTCAGAAAAGTTCCAAAGAGATGCAACCATTGTTAATGAAGGGTATGATAGTGCTGAAGTACTAACAGTCAATATGATTTTGAATTCTCAAGAATGGGTCCTTGATTCTGGATGCAGCTTCCATATGTATCCAAGAAGGGATTGGTTTGAACATTATCAAGAGTTTGATGGAGGAAAAGTGCTTATGGGTAACAACATTTTATATAAGATTGTTGGCATAGGTTCTACATCCATCAAGATGCACGATGGAATAATCAGGACATTGAAGGAAGTAAGGCATATACCTGATTTAAGGAGAAACTTAATCTTCTTGGGTACACTTGATGAATCTGGATATATATTTAAAGCTAAAAATGGTGTCTTAAAGATCTTTAAAGGAGCTACGATAGTCATAAAAGGAAATAAGATAACATGGCTTGTACATTCTTCAAGGAAACACAGCAAAAGGTGAAGCATATTCTGCTAAGAAACTAGAAAATTGCAAGATAACATTGTGGCACAGAAGATTGGGTTACTTAAGTGATAGGGTCCTCAAAGAGCTTCAAAAAGAAGGTCTGCTATGTGGAGATGATGTTGGAAAGATGGAGTTCTGTGAGCATTAAATTTTGGGCAAGCAACATCGACTAGCTTTCAAGACTTCAATACACAGATCAAAAGACATCCTAGAATATGTGCACCCGGATTTATGGGGTTCAGTAAAGGTGGCAACTCATAAAGGCTGCAAATATTTCTTGTCCATGATTGATGATTTCTCAAGAAAAGTTTGGCTATATTTGTTAAATACGGAATAAATTGTGTTAACCAAAATTAAGCATTGGAAATCTTTAGTTAAAAACAAAACTGATAGGAAACTCAAAGTGTTGAGGACTGACAATAGACTTGAGTATTGTAATGAAGAGATTGACCTTTTCTATAGAACTATAAGAAAGACCCCACCACAAAGTGGTATTCTTAGGCATAGAACTATAAGAAAGACCCCACCACAAAATGGGTTAGCAGAAAGAATGAATAGAACCTTACTTGAAAGAGTTAGGTATATGCTTTATAGTTTTGGTTTGTCTAAATACTTTTGGGTTGAAGCTGTCATGATAACTTATTATTTAGTAAATAGAATACTATCTAGTGCCATAGATTTTAAAATGGGAAGTGTGGTCTGGAAAACCAGTAGATTACGGTAATCTTAAGGTGTTTAGATGTGTGGCATATGCTCATCAACATGAAGGAAAGCTTGAGCCTAGATCCGTTCAGTGTATTTTCTTGGGCTATCCAGAAGGTCTTAGTTATAGGCTATGGGTTAAAAATGCTCTAGGTTGATGGTAATTTGACCTAACACTTAGGAAAAATTATACATACATGCACATATAGAAAAATATATGATCACATCTTGAACACAGCGAAAAAAATTAGTAGATTTAGGTTTTAAAATTTTTATATGAAAATAATTTTCATAACCATAGAACATACATATATCATATACAAGATTATATATAACATAAATTAAATCTAGATACATAAACCCTAGAGATAATATTAGGGTTTATCTCTTGTAGTGTCTCCTCCTTGATCTCTTTGTTGATGGTGATTAAATCTCCAATCCTAGATCTTCTTGTCCATGCTCCAGCTCTAGGTTGATGAGGCGAGTGGGCACTAAGTTGAATCCTTTGTTGGAGAATGATCAAGAATACCTTCTTGAACTTTTGGAATACCGTGACGTGAGATGAGACTATGAGATTTTAGGAAACTTTTTCTCTCCTCTCTTTTTCTGCCTTGGCCAAATTCTCTCATTTTCTCCTTGCCTTATGCGTGTGGCACTAGTATATGGATAGAACAGTTTTTTCTCTCATATATCTTATATATATAGGGTCCAAAAATGCTAATCCCAGTCTAACTAGGATTAGGCTTATTCTCCAATTTGGGCTTTGGGTGTATTTTTATAAATATGTCCAACTCATAAAACTTATTTATAAAAATACCAACTTTTGTGTAGAATCATTATTTTACACAGTTTTATAAAACTAATTTCACAAATATCACTAACCAATTAATGAGCTTTGTTGAGCTAGACAAGAGACCTAATGGATCCAAATAATTTAAACACCAATAGTATAATAAATACATAATAACTCTTATTATGGTATTTATATAAATACTATTAATAAAGGGGACACTCCACTAAAGGCCCAATGCTGCACTCTTAGATTAAATATCATACATTTTATAGAGATTTAATTAACTAGCTTTGATTAACTGATACATCTAGCATATTCTATACCACATATAGAATCCCTATACAATGCCATAGCTGGATAGGTGAAATTACCAGAATATCCATCCAATATATAGTTATCTTTATGTTACCATCTTTCTATCAAGAAATAATGCTATCGATAATTTTGTTCTTAATGGTCATTTAGATAAAATTATCAACCAATTCACAAAGTGAATACTAGGATCTTAGATTTAATTATTCCATAAATCTTGAAAGATTTTAGAGTGACTTTAATATATCGTGTCCTTAACTATTTGATGTTCCCATCAATTCATAAACCATAACCTCCAATATGCTAGAATTTACCTCTAAATTCACAGAGGCTAGTATTTTAACAAATCAAAAGGGTACAACCTATAAAAGAAAGTCCAGTCGAACATCAAGGATTAAGATCTACATACTAAGAGCTAGTTTGTGATAATACTAAGAATTGAGTTACGACACTCTAATTCTTTATATTACCCAGTTTAATTCAATACACATACCTTATTTATGTTGTAGTTAGTGACTTCAATTATTTGAGACACATCATTCCTACTGAGATAGATAAACACTACATTCTGTAGTAAATAAAGTATTTCATCTTTATTTATAGATTATGAACTAGTTAATTTAGACTTAGATAAAGAAACAAGTCTTCTCATAATTAACACTTAATCATGTTTATTTCTTTATACACAAATAAAGGCATGGAATCTTTTTTAGATAAATAAACTATTCAACTAAGATAGTTTAATTTAGCAAATATCATAATTGTGTATAAGAGAAAGTTGTTTACACTAAAAGAGTAAAATTAGAAATATGTTTTTTAAGACAAATATCCCAATAATCTTCCACTTATCCAAAAAGTAGTAATGTAAACTAACATACTAAAATCCCAAAGTGTTCCAAATGACTGAAATTAATAAAAGCAAAAATTAAGTATTCAACGAACAACTTAAAAGATTAAGAAAAGAAAAAAAGATCATAAGCTCTCTCTTCATCATTTTCTTGACGGACTTCTCTCTCATCCTCTAGAAAGTCTCCACTTCTACTAATGAAGGTAGTATTGGTAGACT
Organism: Parasponia andersonii; assembly: GCA_002914805.1. Classification (NCBI taxonomy): domain Eukaryota; kingdom Viridiplantae; phylum Streptophyta; class Magnoliopsida; order Rosales; family Cannabaceae; genus Trema; species Trema andersonii. The sequence goes on from JXTB01000654.1 coordinate 47,978, forward strand.
GTCGATAAAGAAGATAGCCTTTCTCTTCCTTCGTGTAGCCAAGCAAAAAATATTTTTCTGAATTCTTGGCAACTTTATCTCCCACTTTCTTGAACGGGTATACTTTGTAATCTTATACCTTTAAATATTCTAAGCTCTCTACATAGCCCATCCGCATATGAAAAAGTGTTGAAGTAACTTTATCTAATGGAATGAAGTTGAGGATATACGAAACTATCTTTAAAGCATATTCCCAATACCTTTTTGACAGTAACTATTCCATATACATCAACTCTATGGTATGCTTGAGTCTGATGTTGTATCTCTCAGTAGCTCCTATACGACTATTCTAATAAATAGTCACATATTCATAGGGAATAACAAGATTAACTAGTGTTGGTCTTAATAGGTTATGTAGAGAATCAATATCTCTGTGTTCAGCTTCAATTTTGAACTTTTGGACTCTAGTGTAGTATTGCACCTGTACCTTTCTATCGAATTGATGGAAAACATCTAGGACTTCATCGTATTTCTTAGAAGATACACTTGTTTGAAGTTCAAATATTCATCAACAAAAGTGACAAACAATGCATGCTCATTGTAGGAAATTATCTCTATAAGCTCATAGATATGCACATATACGTATTCTAAACATGCCTTAGCTTTCTCACAACGAGTGGCAAGATGATGCTTGTACTTTACAGACTTCTTGCAATCTTTACAGTCTATGTCATTGCTGATATCTACTTCATATAAGTGACTCAACTCCATAAGTCTGCGAATTTCTGAGCATGGTATATGTCTGAGTCGCTTGTACCAATTGATGGTATTGCACTCCTTCCTAATGTCTTCAAACATCTTTTGGAATTTACTAATGCTCGTTATTAAAGATGACGTACTTTGTGGCTTTGGGCTAAGGACATGAAGCCTATTCTTGTCAAACAATACAATAGATTTTTATAGAAGATGTACATTTTCTTGTGAGACACAAAACGGTAGCTTTCTTTATACATCTTTGATACTGAGAGAGCATTCATACTAAACTCCGGTGCGTAGTAGTAATTTTTCATAATCATGGAACTATCATGATCTTCAAGTAAGCATTACCTATGCCTTTAATTCAAACTCTTCGATTGTCTATAATTTCCACATAACGACTAACGTTAATTAATTGATTTGGTTCAATGAACCACTTCTTGTCGTTGCAGATATTAGCACTAGATCCTGCATCCACTAGCCAGAGATCTCGCAAATCCTCAACTGAGAGAAATTTTCTTTGCTTTCCAGATGATCTAACTATTAGAGAAGATCCTAACCTCTTTTCAGTAGAGGTATCCTCAGGTTGATTATTATTCAATTTCATTGAATGCTGTGATGTCTCTATAGATGTCTTTATTCTATTTCGTGTATTGTATTCCCTTGTCTCTTCCCTCTTTCCGAAAATTTTATCCATCTTATGAAAAAGTGTTTCCTCAAAAACTGCAAAATGATAAAATTTCCAATTAGACAAAAGTCACAAAAAAATCCAATTCATAATCAAATTTAATGAATAAAATTCACAATTAAATTCTGTAAGTTTAATTCTCAATTAAACATATAGAGAAAAATAATTGACTACAAATATCTTTGTTTCGATTGAATTTTGCAGTAAGATAATAAGCACCTCAACATGGGTATTCATTATCTTGAGTAAGATAATAAATACCTCAACAAGAGTATTAATTATCAGGAATGAACTTTGATAGAATGAACAACTCTCATGATTTACCAATCAAAGTATGATTTAAAATCAGTAGACAATTCGTGTAAGATATTGTAGTACACATAGAATAAATTAAGAAACATAAATACAATGACATATAATCAAATAACAAGATTATGTATTATGCTCTTATTGGTCATTTGGAAACTAAGGATAACTATGGATAAGTATGCAAATTATGATCCTTCTAGTACTCAACTAGGTTTGCTAGTTTATCTGAATATAAAAGAATTTAGAATATTTAACATTAAATCTATCAAGATAAAATGCTTGTGAAGAATCCTTAAGACTGTCACAAATATTCAAGGTATTTTAACTTACCATAGATCACAAGTTACCTTCGGGTAATCATAAGAATCTACAAGTCAAATGTAAATATTCACTTTAGACAAAAAGACAAATATATCATATTCCAGTTTGTTAATTACCTCACTCATCGGTCCATAGAATTACTAACATAGCTCCTACAGAAGGTTAATAGTATCCTATATTGAGTGTGTAACCATCATTTCTATTTACAAGTTTTCTTATACAATATATTCTCATACAGGAGATCATTGTGTAAAATTCATTCACAAATTTATCTTAAGAGATTCTATAACAGTAATATCCAATCAAATTCATCAAAGAAGAAGTAGTAGGAAGCTGATCATAAAGAGTCCTCCAAAGTAAAACCGACCTCGAAGGAGGAATAAATGAAGATCAAATCTACTTTCCCCAAGAGGAAACGATGAGAGAATTAGAAAGAGAAACATAAGCATCAGAACAAGTGACCTTACCGTCTAGAGAACCCATCTAGCATAAAGCATCCAGGCCATCTAAAATCATAATTGACTTCAACTATTCTCAGAAAATGATCTTTAGAGCAAAAAGAAGAGACCAACCTAAATTTGTTAAAAAATCCCCAACCAAACTCTCCAAAGGAGGATCAAGAAATTAAGAAGGAGATACCAAATTAAACAGAGGGGAACCAACTAATTATAAATCCAAATTTTAATTTTAGAATGTCTTCCGACCAACCAACGAGAATCTTCACAAAGATCTTGACACAAATGGCGAAGCCCAGCCAAATAGAGGATTTAATTTGATATCTGAAATCCCCAATGCTTCTAAAGAAACATGCTCAGAGATAAGTAAATAAATCATAATCAACAGTCATCGTTCTTCGAGCAAACTCTTTGAGAAGGACTTTATTACGCAATGGTAAGTCACGAAGACCTAAACCACCCTCTTCTTTAGGTCGACAAAATTTCTTCCACGAGACTGAAACTAGCTTCTTTTGGAGAATAGAACTCGACCAAGTAAAATTCTGAATTACCTTTGTCATTTTACTTAGCAAAGAATTGGGCCATCAGTAAATCTGAAAAGAACAAACCAAGGCAACTCTGCTAGCAAAGGAGAGAGATAATCCTATCCAATAACAAAATCGAGCTAGTAAACTATCCATTCAAGAAATCAATCATCACTAACGAGGAGTTCATACAAATAAAGGAACCCCTAAGTAGTGTATTGACCCTCCACCTCACTTCATACCATAAATAGAAAGTAAATCCCTAATTCTGGTAGGGGAAAAAAAAGGAGAGGAGGGAGAGGATCACCTTGCCAACCCCACAAGAGCATGTATAGTAACAGTATAGAGCCCCATCTAGAAGGACTGAAATGGGCAGAACAAAAGATGGCCAAGAGCCAAGTGGTGAAGATAGGCAAAAAACCAAAGGACCCGAGGACCTCCAGAACAAAGGACCAACGAATAGAGTCAGAAGCCTTACGAATATTGATCTTTAAAGCAACATGACTACTGAAAGTCGAATTACTTAAAGAGTTAAAATACTCAAAGGCTCCCAAAATACAATTACCCATCCACCTACCTTGCACAAACCCAAACTGATTCGAAGAGATAATTCGACAAAAAATAGGTCCTAGCTTAGTAGCAAAAATTTTAGTGATGACCTTGAAGAAGAAATTTTCTAAAGCAACAGACCGAAATTTCTCATTCTTATTTCCCTCTATAACCTGAGAGATAATGATTATAAAATTAGAATTAACACCAGGGAACATCTTACCCATATGAAAAAACTCGTGGATTGCCAAGACAAAATCATTATCCATAATAGGCCAGTAACTACGGAAAGTTCTCCCAGTGTAGCCATCTGGGCCAGACGTATTAGAAGGATCCATATCAAAAACAATGTTTCTAATTTCATGCTCAAGAGGAAGACTCATCAAGCAAGTATTATCATGATTGATAACCAACATGAGAACATGCTCTCGAATAATGGAGAAGTCAGTTGGTGAAGATTCAGCTTAGAAAACAAAGAAGCATAAAGATCAACGACATAAGTTGCAATACGATCCAGATCAGTCATAATCTCGTCATTGATAATCAAAGAAGACAAAGACTTATTAAATTTATAGCTTTTAAGGGTCACATGGTAAAAAGATAAGTTACGATCCCCTCCTTCTAATCAATGAATATGACACTTGTCTCTAAGAAAATAATCATGCAGAGCTAAAGCATTATCTAGAGCAACCAAAGCATTAGTCTTTTTTCGAAAGATCTCCTCAGAAAAGCCATTTATTTGTAACCTATTCTGAAATTCCATAACCCTATCCTTTGCCACGGTAACTCTGGTAGGCAAATTTGCTAGTGTTAGCTGGAATAAATTTCCGGAAAATATTTTCATAAAATCATTTTCAAGAACACCATAGTTTTGTAAAATCAAGAAATGTAGCAGAATTGGTCGTTTAAAATTTTTCATTTTACAAAATATTTCGGATCGTGATCTAACATAAATTAATTCTTGTTCTAGATAAGAACAATACCCGGATTTGCTCCACAACCTTCTCATCTTCCCGTCTATTCTCGAAAACCGTTTGATTGATTCGGTAGGTGGTCACCATCTTGATTCCCAACAAAGAGATCCGTAGATGAACAAGAAGACAATCTCCTCGAACCGATTTCTCCGGGATGGCCGAAACACCAAGGACAATGAATCCTTAGTAGTGGCCGATTTTCTCTGCTCTCTCTTTCTCTCTGTTTTTCGTGTGACATTCTTTTCTCAAGGGAGTGTTTCATGTATAACACTTATGTCTAGTTACTAGGAAACGTTTCTCTTATCTATAGAGAGATTAGTAAACCCTAATGGGCTTATTAGGCTTGTTGGGCTCAAATGATCATCAAATGACTATTGGGCTTTGATTTGAGCTAGATAGGGGACCAGATAGATCCATAAAGCCCAAGCTCCAATGAACCATATACCCACTATCATAATTAACTCTTAATTATGATTGAGCCTTGTCCATTAATATTGGGGTACACCACTATAGGTCCAATATTGTACTCTTGGACTAAACATTATTTATTTTTCTGTGAAGCTTATTAACAATTAATTAGCTTGATCCATTTAGCATATACTATACCTATAAACATACCTCTAATGCAATGCCGTACTAGTAGGGTGAAATTATCGTATTACCCCTCTAGTACATATTTACCTTTGAGTTGCCATATTTCATCTAATGGATAATAGTTGACTACGGTGTTTGTATCTGCTAATACTAACACAGTCAAATTCACAAGTGAATACCGGAGCCCTGGTTTATATTATCCAAGTACTTGAAAAAACTCAAAGTAACATAATATGCATGGTGTCCATCATGAAAAATGTTCTACACATTTCATATACCTTATCTTCCAAGATACCGGAGTTCGAACCATAAATTAGAACTAGTTCTTCAGTAACTCAAAAAGACAAAACACATAAAAGTAAGTTCATTAATCACTAGGATTAAGGTCTTCTACAATAGTGCTAGATTAGTAAAGTTAGAAATTTGAGTAACGACACTTAATCTCAAATTCTAATTCCTTAGGTCCTATTCGATGCTGTTATAACTTTCTTATAACACACTAGTGTTTCTATCTGAAAACTCATTTTGATAATTAGAGACTTCATTAATTAAATAGACAATACTACATTCTATGGCATAGTAAAGTATTCCATCTTCAATATGCAGAATACGAACAATTTAATTTAGACATAATGGAATAAAGAATATAATATCTCCTACATATGAACTCATCATACGAATAATTCTTTATTACTCATTTCATGTCTTGAAATCTTTTAGATGTTTACATAAGATAAACATACACATCACATGTATATCAATGGGACATAAATGAAATAGAAATTCATAACATGGAATTTGTTAA
>JXTB01000654.1:60145-100498 GCA_002914805.1 Parasponia andersonii
AAATAATTATAGGATTATCTTCCAAAAGTAACGCCTTGTAAATAAAAAGTTAATAAATTTCCACTAGTAGTAGGAGGATAAAGAGGGCGTTACAGCTGTGCTCCAGGTACTACCTCAAGATCCAAAAGGAAATACGAAGCCAGACTATCTTTTTAGGTACTTCAGAAGCTGCCACATATTCGACCTCCATGGTTAAATTCACAACACAAAATTGCTTTATACTTCTCCATATAATGGCTCTACCACCAAGGGTAAAGACTGAACCAGAGGTTGATCTTCTAGAATCTTTATTAGATTGAAAATCCAAATCAGTATATACAACAAGTGTTAGATCTTCTCCAAAATATACAAGCATATGATTTCTAGTTCTCCAAAGATACTTTAGAATAGGCTTGACTGCACCCCAATGTTCAGGTCCTGGATTGGATTGGTAACAACTTACAATCCCAACATATGAACTTATCATACGAACTTATCATATGATAATTCTTTATTACTCATTTCATGTCTTAGAATCTTTTAGATGTTTGCATAAGATAAACATATACATCACATGTATATTAATGGGACATAAATGAAATAGAAATTCATAACATGGAATTTATTAATAACAAATAGATACTACATAAATAATCCAATAAATATTATTTATAATGTCTAAAAAAAAATTACTTTATAGGACATTATTCCAACAAAATTTTTGAAAACTTCTCAATTCCAAGTCCGAAAAGAAACTTTGAGGTGTTTGATTTTCTGTAAAAGACAGGAAGTGAGGCAACCAAAAACCTGAGCCCAGATAGTAGAAACTAAATTGAAGAAGGTGGGATCATTTAGCCAAGCATTCTGAAAATGAAAAGGTCAAGGATGAGGAGCTCTCGAATCTCTCCAAGTAGGAGAAGAGGATAGTGATTTGAATGCAAATAAGACAAAGTGCTACAAGACAAATTAGACCAGAGATAAATAAACCGAAATGTACATAAAGCTCTATCTAAATGAGAGAGAATGAGACCTCTAACTCCTCTACCAATCTTGGTGTAGAAAGCACCCCCAGTGTCCAAATCTATAAGAGTAGAAGTACCAAAAAAACCGGAAAATAAAAAATAAGAAATAGAATATGTAGTACTTGTTGTCTCATGAGAGCCCAGATTAGCATTAAAATCACCCAAAACACACTAAATAGGAACAACCATGTCCAAAAGAGAACTCCAAAGCTCTCTCTGGTTTATGGACATTGTTAGACTTTTAGTTCATCCCCATGTATATTGACAGACAACAAGGATATATCTAGTTGTGGAAACACGACCCATATATTTGAAGCAAAATGATATAGTACATATATAATTTCCACATCTTACGTACAAATAGATTATCATTTATATAGCTATAAATGGGCAATCTATATATTTATACAAGGTACAAAATAGTGCCAAACTGTCCTTACAATATCCGTCCTTTGGTTACTTGGGAAACCCAAGTGAATGATTAGGCCTATATAAATGCATATATATTGTAAAACTAAAAATGAATGGGGTTCAACAATATATATAGTACCAATTTTTAACTAGCTAAAAGTTATATAAAGTTAAATGAGTCCCTTATGTAATAATATCACATATATAATCGATACGTGAGTAGAAACTGAGTTACCAACTAATGACCATGTCGGTGCTATTTTCACCAACTATCAATGTGTTCTCACTTCTCCAAATTAATTCTATCTTCACTCCGAGATGGAGAGGTAGGGGTGGCTACCTATAAAGCTCTCCGATACTTAAGTCATATATTTTTTACTAGAACTGATTAGTAAAGAAGAATTTTTTTTATATTTATTACCGAAGACATGTGTGATATTTATACCTATGGGATTAGGAGCTTAGTGGCTCCTAATCCTAGGATCAATTACCTCATTCCATCATGACCTACTCTGGTTATGGATATTGTAATCTCCTTTGATTTGACATGACCTACCATCTGTGACCTCTTCTGGTATAAGTTTTGTAGAGGTGAGATCGTGGTTGCCTGTCACTCTATCAAGGTAGTTCACCTAACACATATAGCTATCACGAGGCTGCATTAAATGCTCTACTCAGATCCGGGTTGAGGTGCTATCTGTGAAGACAATTCGATGGGAGATCCTCGAGGCTTCTAACCTTTTAAATCCTAAGGGGAAGTTTGAAGTCAGCTGAAATTACTCAGGGTTTGTGCAACATGAGTCCGAGGTGGGGTCAGCTTCTATTTATGAGTCAGCAGGTATGTGCCACTTCATGCGCAACTCATGTGATACTCAAGCAGTATTCTCAGGACACGTGGTAAGCTTGCCATTCTTTGCCACTTATCCAGCCATTCTATAGACCCTGTGACATATAATACAGAAATAGGCCCCCATAATTGCCTCCATTTTCCCCTTCGATGAATTTGCAACCATTAAATAGGGAAATCATATCCTCGGCCTATCAATGCGAGGGGTAATCGTGGCTTAAATCCATCACTATCTGCTAGTTACCAATATTAGTGCACGTTTCTCTATGTTGTGAATTTTTAAAATTTTGAAACTTTTAGTGTTTCCAATTCCCTCGCGTTGCCCTTCTAGAGGAAAGACTCTTCGTCCCTCCCTCTATAAAAACTACACTCGCTTTATTCCTACTTTACTAAACTTTTTTCAAGCTCGCACGTTTCTTCTCTCAAATCTTCCTACATCCCCAAATCTTAGAGTTTTAGAATTCTTTCTTAACTTTGCCTCGCTCTATATTCCAAGGGGGACTTACTGAGGAAAGAACTTTGCTTTCCTAGTGGGGTAACCCTATAAAGAGTCAAGGGCTTGTCCTCTCCCGAGGATTCCATTATTTTAAGGAGGAAGCTCCTCGAATGGCTGTGGTTCCTCCTTCCTCCCCTTGTCTACCAATTCTTTTCTTTGATGAAGATTCATCCGATGCAGCTGAACACCAACAGAACTATGATTTTGATGGAGCTCTATGTCTTATCAATGCTGTTAAACGTGTATATCGACCGGGAGGTGGTTTTTATGCCTAGAAACTCACCCTCATCCCTAAGAAAGGCTCTTATCCTACCTTATACCTTTAGCTACTTCTAAGGCGCCACATTTTTTAGGGTCTACTGAGGTTGGATAAATAGTTGGACTGCCATTCCAAGCTGTACACTGTCGGAGAGGCATGGTGCTCTCCTTGGGTGAACGGGGAGTGCATCCAAATTCTCCTATTTTTCTCACATAATAAGTACTAAGTTGTATACTGATTTTAGGGCCTATGTGCACTTTATTCCTTTTATTTCCAAAATATGACCCTATGTAGCCTTGTAGAGGAAAATAGGTTTAATCAGCGGTCGTCAGCGAGGCTGCTCTAGTAGCTAGAGGGGGGTCGTTGCCTTCGGGTCATTTGGTGGCTACCGCCATATTAAAGCCATCTTGTGATGAACACGATGCAGAGGATGGTCTCGCACCTCTCCTTTCCCTCTAGACACATGGGTCATCAGGAGCACCTCTAGAGCTAGCTTGATGCTTCAACTTTGAACTAGTTTTATCGAGATGAGCAGAATTGAGTTATGATTGTAGGCTACTGGGCTACAGCCTCGAGCTAGATGGTAGGACCTAATAACCTGGTGGTGTGAACCAGTTATGAGCTCAAGGAAGTCATTGAGCTTATGGAAAAAGAGTGTACTAGGCTCTGAGGCGAGGAGGTAGCTACTTCCAAAAAAAATTAAGGGTAATTTTTTTTTTGCCTTTCAAAGCCTCGTTGGTTAGTCTAAGGTTACATTTTAAATGTGCCGCTTGTTTTTGTAAATTCAGACACAGGTCCATAATTAGACCCAGACTCCCTACTGGGTAGGTCTAGGTTGTATTGTTCGAAGATGAGGCCAGGGGATAGAGGGTCGTTGCCCCAGGTGCAGACTTGGACAATGAACTAGAAGGGTTGTTCATGTTCAGAGATGATATGGGAGCAGCGTTCCTTTCTAAAGCAGGTGAGCAAGCAGTACTGGAGATGCCAAACATCGTGATCAATTACAACACAGAGGCATCTTCGAGCTTGCTAGGGGGGTCTGCTTACTCGGCTACCCCTGCCCTCGGCCTGGGGCTGAAGGTAGGTGTGGATTCTACTGAGAAGGCTGGGTCTGGCTCTGCTCGCTCTCATAGAGAGATTGTGGAGCTCAGTGGTGAAGTACCTAAGCACATATCCTATTTATTCTCCCCTCCATCTACCCTGCTAAGGAAGGGTCACGACGAGGGTCTGGCTAAAGGAAAAGGGCTGTCCAATGAAGAAAAGAGGGCTTGCCCTCCCCTTCTTCAGTTGATATGGAGCTAGATGCTGTTCTTCTGTCGAATGATGAGTCTGAACCTAACACCTTCACTTCCATTTAACCAAGCAACCGTGGCAGCGCTCCTCCCCCGTAAGAGGTAATTAGAGGTCTCAGTTTTTGTATATTTGTAAAGTATAGGTAGTATATTATATATTCTTAAAGTGTAGGCAATATAATGTATATTTTTAAATTTCTAGCTCTTGCTATAATAATTATTAAGTACTAAATATGATTTATGTTGCTTATCTTTGCTTCGCCTATCTCACTCTTTTTGCATGCTTGGTTAGGGTTGGATATCATATACGATGCTATTCCCTTGTCGGCGGTATGCCTGACCTCTGAGTTTGGCCTAATCACATATGATTTGAAATTACTAGTAAATCCTCTTCTAGCAATGATTGACAAGATTAACTCTAGAAATTAAGATTTGAGTTCTGGCTCGTCTAATATAGTGTGCTAGTATATAACTATTTTTGTGACTTCTTTTGATAGAGTTCAATCCTCATGTTTGGCTAGATTTTTTTGACCTTAAGTGGAATTGTGCTAGGGATTAGCTCTAAGAGTTGGTCAACTCTTTCTTGGACTTGTCGTTATTAAAGAAAAACCCTGGGCTTGGCTCTTATCGGGAGCAAACATAGCATTACCATTCTAACGTGTTCCTGCTGGTTCGTCTTAGACCCTCTCCCAAGAAGTAGACACATTTAGGTGTGAAAATCACTGAACATGCATTTTGTAATATATATTTCAGTATAAATGAATATCAATTGGTCTCAACTTTTGTTCTTATATTCCAAAGTTCATTTTACTTCAATTTGTTTAACTGACCTAAGTTTATTTCCAATAGACAGACTACAAGGTAGGTCTGCCTCTAAAAGGCTGACCCTAGTTGTGTTATAGACTAGCATTTAATCATTTTTCGACAAATTGCTTAGGAGGATTATACTGGTGAGAATATTTGTCACGTAGGTTTTTCCAATTTGCAGTTGTTAGTGGTATTTCATAGGGCAATTACTAGTGAGGATTTTATTGTGTAGTTCTTTCTTACTATGCAGAGGGTCAAGTTGCTGGCAAGCATTTATTGGACAATCTATTCCCCTTCGTATGTATCTTGGGGTCATTGGAAAGAATTTTATTGCAGAATGTTGTACCCATAGTACGGTTTTTATATGTATAAATGTCTCGATAGATTTAATGTGCATAATGGCATTTTCGGATCTGCTAAGAATCAGACCCTTATTAAAATCAATTCAATTTGGGTAATGGTGAGGTAATGTAGCAGACATTTAAATATGAGTTGAAATTAAAACTTTTATTGAATGATGGAAGTAACTACACATAACTTACACATAGTACTTCTTCAAGTATTGGGCATTCCACGTGTTAGAAAAGACTTTTTTAGTCTTGATTTCTTTTAGAATGTACGTGCTATTGTCGAGTGCTTTGATTATTTCGAAAAGTCTGACCCAGCTAGAATCCAATTTTGAGGAATTTCTAGTTCTGATTTTCAGGACCCAGTGTCCATTGCCAAATCGAAGAACACTGACTTTCTTTATGTAGTAGCATCTGGCCAGCTAGTTGTAAAAAGCTAGGTGGATTAGGGCCACATCTTTGAATTCCTCAAGGAGGTCTATGTTGTGGCGTAGCTACTATTTGTTCAATGAGGTATCCTTTACCACTTCAAAGCGAAGGGTTAGGAGACTAATTCTTATTGGGATCACGGTTTCTGACCCATACACTATAGCGAAAGGCATTCGCCCTGTTGGCCTTTGCTCAGTAGTTTGGCGGGCTCATTCTATGGCTGGCCACTCTTTTAACTACTATCCTTCAGTCTCCTCTAACTTTTTTCGTGATGTTACTGAAGATAGCCTTATTCGTCACTTCTACTTGGCCGTTTCCTAAGGGGTAGCTTATAAATGAAAAGCTGAGCTTGATATCATATAAGTCGTATAGTTCTTTGAGTTTGGCATTTAGAATTGCATGCCATGGTCAGCATGTATTTCCTTTGGGATTCTATACCGGTAGATTGTGTTCTTCTAGATAAAGTTAATTGTGTCTACCTTGTTGAAGGTGGTATAGGCTTTAGCTTTCACTCCTTTGGTGAAGTAATCTATGGCTAGTAAGATATATCTCTTACCTTCAGGACTCCTGGGGAGTTCTCCCATGATCCTAGCCCTATTTAGCGAAGGGACATGGGGCTATAATCAAATGGAGTTCTTTCATAGGTTGACGTTTCAGATGGGCAAATCTTTGACATCTATCACATATCTTGACGAATTAGACTGCTTCGCTCATTATATATGACTAGAAATATTCAGCGGCCAGGGCTTTGTGGGTGAGGCTCTATTCCCTAGAGGGTTGCCATATACCCCTTCGTGAATCTCCTCCATCAACTTTTGCACCTCAACATTAGTTCCATTATTGACCTTTTATACAGTTGGCCTTTCATAATTGAGTATTGGGCAGTTTTTATTCTGATCGACCTTGCTTTCGTGGGGCCTTCTGATAGCTTTCCCACTATCAAGTATTGGGTGATTGGTGTCATCCAGCACTCGACCATAGAATCGTTCATAAATACATGGTACGCAGAATTCTCTCAAGGGTCTCTCACATATTTGTTTTCTAGTAGCGCTTCTATATGTTTGACTATTCTTCCCAGCGATGTGCTTTTGGCTAATTTGTCAACCTCTTAGTTCATTTTTCTAGGCATTTGCTCGATATCGAATTTGCAAAAACAAGTTTTTACCTCTATTATCTTCAAGAAGTACTTGTGCAACCTCGGCACTCTTACTTCAAAGTCTTTCTTTATCTAATCCACTATCAGTTGGTTTTCACCGTAATGCTTTCCACCTTGAAGAGAATAGCTAGCTCTAGACTCTGCAACATCACCTCAAATTCTACCTTATTGTTGGTTGCCTAGAACTCGAGATTTAGGACTCTTTCCATCTTGAGTCCTGTGGGGATCTGTAGAACTATTCCAATGCAAGACCCTGTTGCGTTCGTGGATTCGTCAGTGTAGAGGGTCCCAGTAGAATTGTATTGCCTTGAAGTATTACCTTAATCTCTTCTTTGCATTTACCAGAGCCAAAACTAATTTTTCAACCATGTTGTTTACTTTCCTCCTCCATGAATAGTACGGTACTGACTGTTGCTTCAGATATCGCTAAATAGGCATGCAGACATTGTCCATCTGTTGGCGAAGACAGGATAGAAGGGTGACTTAAATATTCTTTGAGCTCCATCAATGCCTTATCCTGTTCTTCACCCCATATGACTAACGAACTTTTCTTTATATACTAGAAGAAAGGCAATCTCGATTAGACATTTTGGAGATGAATTGACTGAGTGCCACTATTTTTCAAGTTAGGTGTTGAACCTCCCTGACAGTCGAGGGTCTTTGTGTTTCTGTGATCGAGGGTAGGGTTAACTCTAATACCTATTCTACTCACTATGTGCCCTAAGAATTGGCTAGAAGATACTTCGAAGTGTATTTCTTGGGTTAAGATGCATTTAGTGGTTCCTCAGAATTCAAAAGCATACATCTAAATGTCAAAAATGATTCGCAGCTCCCTTACTCTTCATGACCATGTCGTCAATATAGACTTCTATTATTTTTCCTAATAGTTCAACAAACATCTTATTCATTAGCCTTTGGTAGGTTGCTCCTGCATTCTTTAGAGCAAAAGGCATACATTTGTATTAATACAAGCCTCGTTCCGTGGCGAACACCATGTGGATTTGATCTTCATCGCATAATAGGATTAAAAAAGCTCATCCTACCAAAACCAGTCCTTGCATCGACCATCTAATAATTTTTTGGTATAGGGAAGCTATCTTTTGGGCAGACCTTATTCAGTTTGGTAAAATCTATGCAGTTTTGGTCATCTCTGCTCTTCTTTTTCACAACCACTAGGTGGGATATCCAGCAAGGATATACACATTCCATGATTAAGTCATTCTCTATGGCTTCTCCACCTCCTTATTAATGGTTTTGTTTTTCTCTAGCGCAAAAGTCTTGGGTTTTTGCCTTACCAGGAGAAAGTTGGGGTTGATGTTCAATTGGTGGCAGATGTGTATGGGGTCTATTTTAGGCATATCATTGTAGGATAAAGCGAATACATCTTTATTATGCCTTAGGAACTCCATTAACCTGTTTCTTTCTTTTTCTAGTAGTAGGACTTCGACTAGAACTACTCTCTCTAGGTCTGATTCTTCTAAAGGAATTGTTGCCAACTCTTCGATTACAGTTTCTAGCTTATCAGACTCTTCTTTAATTTACTTCATTGTGTTTGTTAGACAGTGATTCTGAGTTGATGTTGCAACATTACTGCAATATTTGACCTGCCATTTTTGAACGTATTTGTCCAAATTTTATAGCTGTTATATGATTGAATATCTGTTCAATTAGTTGTGTTTTAATTGAAAATATTAATAGTTAATGTTTGCATTGTAGGAAAATTATATTCACATATTTCTTTCTTATTTAGACTTATTTTAATGAAGATTGATTATTGAGTGATTGCTAATATTAATTGTTTAATATTTTTAGAAATAATCAATCATGACTTTAATCAATCTAATTTTATTTTTTAGGCTAATTCTATCTGATTGTTTAGATAACGCATATTTTTACGGAAACTATCTTATTGTGTGAAAGTGCAAATGCTTATCTCTTAAGTTCTCGTTTTCTTATTTATTCTTAGATGATTCTTATTGTGTGTGAACACTTTTTATTTGAGGCAGGCAGTCCCATAGTTGCTATTTGCCTCTGGCTGAGACACTCACCATTTCCCTGGCTATTTTCAAAGTGGTTGAAAAGCATTTCTTCGCAAAAGCCTGGTCTCCTCTGATGTCTATTGTATATATGCATCCTTTTATTGATATCTTAGGACTTCGTGGAGAGTCGATGCGACTCCATGAATAGCGTGAATTTATCCTCTCTGTATAATAGCATTGAAAGAGGATTGACAATTGACGATGATGAAGTCCACATCCAAGCATCTTTCAGCGGCAAAATCTTTCGAGGTTATGACATCCATGGGGCTAACCTTGCTACTGTTGAAGGCAAATAGTAGTTGATAGGTCGGCCTAAATGCATTCTAGTTCAGACCCATGTTTTCGAAGGTGCTGAGGAGTAGAACATCAGCACTGCTTCTATCATTGACCAAAACCTTTCTACCACCGAAGAATCAATCTGTATCTTGATTACCAAGGGTCATCATAAGGCAGGCGCACCATGGCGAAGTCTTGTTGGGTGAAAGCAATCAGTACAGTGGAGGCATAGCTTTCCTTCGGTGTTAGATAATTCACGGAATGGCTTAGGCCTCTTAGGCACTTTGTTCTCCTTTCAGTCCTTTTCTACAGTTTCACTTTTTTCTTCTGACTCTGGGTCAGCTCTAGTCTGCTCACAATCATCGAGACTATCCTTAGAGGCTATTCTCCTAACTTTGAGGCTTAGATATACTTCCCTTTTCTTACCCAGCAACACCTTTCTTGAGCTGATTCCCATTGGCCTTCACATACTGCTTTAATTTACCAGCTTGCATGGCCATCGTGACCTGCGCATAGAGTTTACGGCAATATACGGTATCATGACCATAGTCTTTGTGGAACTGGTAGTATTTGTTCTTTTTTTTTCATATGATCTAGAACGCTAAACTTAGGAAGGTCTTTAAAAATACCCTTATCTTTGTTCTGGAGGAAGATTACATTGATGGTCATGTTGAGCTCAAATTTGGGTAAAGGATCCCTAAACATCCTTCTCCTTTCATTGCTCTCCTGACTAGCTTGGCCTGGGGCTGCCTACTTTAGGGCTGGCTCTGGAGTCTATGCAGGCCTCTTCACTCCTTCTACCACTAAGGAATGTATCAGTGCTGTTGTTATTGCCACATAAGCTTTGGGTACTTTTAGGTGGCTCTCCAATAGTCTAAAGACTCGCTTGAACTTTGGCAACACATCAAATATGTCCTACACCAAATTTAAGAGTAGAATGTCTGAAGAAATCGAACCTAGTTGCAAACCTCTGACAAAGGAACTTGCAGCAGAGTTAGTGTCATGTATTTGGCACATTATGTCCAAGAAACGAGACAAGTATTCCCTCGGGGGCTTACTCATAGACTGTTCCAAGTAGTCTAGATCTCGCATGGTCTTCTACTACCTCTTAGCATTCATGTACTATTTTAGAAATAGTTTGCAAAAGTCCCTGAATCTGATTATGGACCTTTCTGGGAGCTTGCCCTGCCAATGTGGTGGAGAAGACTTCACAAATCATGATCTTATTTTTAGTTTCTAAGGCCATCTTTTGCTAGAACTCGTATATGTGGTCAAGAGGGTCAGTCTTTCCCTCGAACGACTTGAGCGTTGAGGCCACAAAATCCTTTGACTTGGGCTCTAATTGAATCCAATCGACGAAGGTTGTTTTGTTAATTCCTTGTATAGCCTATTCTGCCAAGTCAACAGGGGTTTGGCCGTAATAGGCCCTAAATCTCTTACTAAGTTCTGCCATCATTTCTCGCTTTTAGTCGGGAGGTGCATTTTTGGGGCTTCTTTGACATTGTTTGTCTACCATTACCTCCATCTGGGGGGCCTTACTTGACTTTATTGCTCGCTTTACATCTACGATCTGGATGGTGTAGGGTTTTCCCCCCTCGTTGGTATGTGCTATTCTCTGACTTCCTACTGGACCTCTTCGTCGAAGTCGTCCCTCTATTTGCTTCTTGCTTCACTTGCCAATAATCCCTCGAGATGGACATTATCTCTGCAGACTTTTGTGACCTTGCTTCTTAGGCCCAAGATATCCTCGTGAGCTGTTTCTACCTTTCTATTTGCTTCAGCCAAAGTGCAAGTATTTGGTCTAGCTTTTGCTCTTAGCTGGGCTATGCCTCATAAGATCTCCCCTTGGCCTCAGGTCACGCGCTTCTTATCGTCATTTTTAAGGGTGCCATATAATATCGTACGACTTCTTGTTTAACTCGAACGTCATTGTAAAACTTTTAAATACTTTTTTATCTCGTGCTTTCCTATAAACGATGCCAAACTATTGGTGTTGTTTTCACCAACTGTCCATGTGTTCTCACTTCTCTAAATTAATTCTGTCTTCAGTCCAAGACGGAGAGACGGGGGTGGCCACTTATAAAACTCTCTGATATTTAAGTTAGATACTTTTTATTAGAACTGATTAGCAAAGTAGATTTTTTTTATATATATTTCTTACCGAAGAGATGTTTGATATTTATATCCCTTGGATTAGGGCTTAGTAGCTCTTAATCCTAGGACCAATTACCTCCTTCATCATGACCTACTATAGAATCATAGATAATAGATGTTGTAATCTCCTTTGAGTTGATATGACCTATTATCTGTGACTTCCTCCAATATATGTCTAGCAGAGTTGAGATCATGGTTGCTCATCGCTCTATCAAGGTGTTTTAGCTAACACATATGGCTACCACGAGACTGCATTAAATGCTCTATCAGGATCCAAGACCAAGTGTTGTCTGTGAAGACAATTCAATGGGAGATCCTCAAGGCAACTGACCCTTCAAACCCCAAGGGGAGGCCTGGGGTCGACTGAACCCACTCTGGGTATGTGCTACATGAGTCTGAGGTGAGATCGACTTCTATTTATACGAGTCAGTAGGTCCGTGTCACGTCAGGCACAACTCACGTGATACTCAAGAGGTATTCTAAGGACACGTGTCGAGCCTAATATTCTCCATCACCTATCCTGCCATTCTGTAGTCCCCGTGACATATAATTAAAAAAAAAGGCCCCATTGACCATATACAAAAACAATATTGCTTGTACATGTATATAGAAATACCTTATGAACAGTGAACAAACTTTCAAAATTAATTTCGTCAAGTTTGGCCATTCGTAAAAACTATTATTCACTCCTATCATCGTGATTTTGGTAACGTTTAGAAACATACAATCTAGTGGTGAAAAATGGTATGGAAAAAAAAAATACTGACACTAATAGTAATTAGTACTTTTAGCAAGACTAAAAGCTCAATCCATATAATGTGTATGAGCATATATGCTTTGGTTAATTTACATGGGGCCGGGGGCCTTTTGCTTCAATAATAAACATCACATGTTGACATGTAAAGGTGGTGGGACAGAAGAGTTAGATGCCTAGAAGGTGTGGTATTTTCCACATTACTCTTCTATTTTTATTTGGCACCGCCTTTTGAGTAGTACCACTAAGAACTGCCAGCCGCGCATCTTGATCATGCGTAAGGCTCGCCGAGATAAGGGACGTTGTCTTCTCAAACCTAATGTGTCTATATATAACGTAGGACCCTTTTGCCATATGAAGGGCAACAATTAAAAATAATAATTATATATATATAGGCACCAATCTCTTAAAATATAATAAAATTAATAATATACATCTTTTTCTATATTTTATTATAATTTAATTAATATTTTTATATTAAAAAAATTAATAATATATATTTTTATATAATTTATTATAATCGTTGAATTACTCTTAAATAATATTATTAAAAAAATATCTATAAATAAATAAAAAAAATACCGAATTTGCAACTTATATATATATATATACACATATACGCGTATATTTATACAGGCCTTCGTATTATATATAATAAGGTTGTGATTAAGCATAACGTTATATGTGGTCTTGACATTCTGCTTTGGTCTGTGGAAATTAAGGACTATATTCCAAACTGAAAAGCGACAATATGGACAATTTAAAGACTCATATTTTTATATAAATATAGATATGTACATGTTACAAGTTTGAAATAGGACTGTTTCAATTTTATTAGCACCGTTTCTAGGTGTGTCCTCAAATTTCGGACTTATAATTAGTTTGACTAATTGTCAAATTGGCACTACTCTAAACCGGTTGTCATTCATATGCTTCATGTTCTGTACTTACTAGATGATTAATTAATTTGGCCAGATTATAATGTTATAAATATATATATATATATTGTGATCATATCATATATAATATATATATGTGCAGCATGCAGTCAACTAATCATTAATTTCTCTCTTTGGGTCAAAATCTCCGCTTTGTAATTTGTTTCTGGCAGAGAATAATCTACTTGTTTTTCTGTGTGCGTATAATTGCAAGTGTTATTTGTTACCCAGTTGGGAAATTGTCTATTTAATTATTTCAACCTGTCAGAACTAAGATAATTGAGCCAAACATGTAGACAATAATCTGTAACTACTATTGATCATTTCTTCCAAATAAAAAATTGAATTCAAAATCGATTGCGTTGAAGAAACAGACAGATAACATTGTCTCTTATAAATGCCTTAAAAAAAGAAAAAAAAATAATAACAATATTGACTAGCTACTAATAATTGACTACATATATTTATATATATTGCTCCGAAGCGTGATCAAATAGATTAATATACCAAATCCCGTTGTCACAATTCTTCTCCTGCTTTTAAATGCACTGTTATAAAAAAGTCATAACAGTTTCTTTATTTTAGAAGAATTAATCAACAACGAAATTTCTACGTTGCATTATGAAGTCTGGTAATCTAAAGATGTTGTTTAACTAGAACAACCATATTGCCAAATTGATTATATGCCAAATTGATTGTAAGAAGCCTCTGTCAATTAAAAAAAAATAAATACAAGCAACTTAATGCAACTGATGATGGAGAAAGAAAGTAACATGACCAGTACCATTATTGAACACCCCACTTGTTCAAAAGCACGTTAGCAGTAGAACATGACATTATATGGCAGGTAAGGAGTATTTTTCTTCTATATACATTTTCAAAAATTATAAGGGTACAGAAATCAATTAGATATGAGAGAATGATCATAGGAAGCTGAAAAAAAAAAGAAAAAAGAAAAAATCACTTTCCCGGTTTTTATTATCTGGTGTGCATCATGTTGACGGAGGTTTTGTCAACAATAAATTTAAGAAAATTGTAAGATGTGGCTTGTGTTAAAAGGGTTATCAATCAAAGCAAATAAAGAGACAATAATTTTATAGTGGTTCAGCCCCAAAAAAGATGAGGCTACGTCTACTATTTTTCACTATTTTTTGACAATTACAAGAACTCAAAATTACAATATATTGTCCAGAAAGAAGAAGCAAGAGTTAAAAAGGTTCTCTCAAAAATTCCTCAACCTTCCAAGATCAGAAAAAGTCCAAGATCTCTCACTGAAACATTGAACTCCCTTTATATAGATGAAGATAGCCCAATGTTTCCCAATTGTGAGAATGGGTAACTGTATAATCGACCAATACAATTTGAGTAACAATATAACTGGGTAATCACTTAAATGAGATAACTGGTCGATCTTTCAAGAGAAACTTTCGTTTCCCTTTCTTTGTAGGTTACCCGTTTGACAAAGTGTAGACTAGTCTCTTTTTCATTCTGGTCGCACTTAACTTATTTGGAGGAGGTCGCACGTAACTCTTTCGGAAGAGGTCACACTAACTTATGCAGTGGAGGTCGCATGTAACTCTTTCGGAAGAGGTCACACTTAATCTTACTCATGTGACCTGATATAGGATTTTAGACCGCACAACAATTGCCCCTTAGCTCCATTGGTTCTTCAGGACAAAATGGAGCTTCCTTCTAATGTAAGTGCGAGCTTAAAAAATGCGACGTCATGACCTAGACTTGAGATTCTTGAAGAGTCGAAGAGTCGCCAGATCTCAAATCTCACATTTTTTAAGATCACACGCACTTTTTTCTAACAGATGAAAACATGTGTCACATTTTCTAAGAAGAATAGCAAAACTCGAGGAGACTTAATGATAGCGATGATGCCAGCTGTCGTCTTAAATCGAATCGTTTCAAATTTTGAAAAGATACTGATTTAATTTCGGAAAAATCAAATCCCGCGTGAACTTCAGCCTTTAGATTTGAAAATTAAATACCTTGATCTACGGCTGTGATTTAGTGATGCTTGAGAGATAAATATCGGAAATCAATCCTCTTCTTCATTACAAACCCTATCGTCTTCCACCTTTCTAAAACCCAAAGTATTCACAGAGTAACCCCTCCAGTGTCATTCCGTTTTTCAGCTCGCATAGTTCCAGTACCTTCTCTGACGGAGTAACTACAATCCTTTAGTCTATATCTCAATCGATCTGTTTTTGAAGAAAGGTTAGTATATTTCTTCTCTCCTATTGTTCTTCGTCTGTCTCGAAAAAACTTATTTTTAGTTTTTATTTCTAGAAATTGAAACAAACTGTGGAGTCCAAATGACCTGAATAAGAATCCATCCCACATTCGAATGGAATGGAATGAGAATTTTTCAGATCCCCTTTGCCAATTCATAGAATAGACTCTTTTTTAGACAATGGACAAAGACGAACTTGTAAAAGAGTTTTTAGGGTCTGAAATCCTATTTATTTATTTATTTTTGACGAACTGCTTGAGCAATTTTTATGAATCCGTAGACCGATTAGAAAAAATCCGATGAGCTTGCTTGTTAATACAATCCTAGGGTGAACCCCCAAAATTTGCTTGCATATAGCGAAGATTCTTGATGCTCGCATAGGACTAAATCCATCCATATTTCTTTTCAGATGTCTAGTAGTGAGGATTTTAGGGAAGGAAATGCATTCTCAGGAGAATCTGAGAACTCCAGTGTTAGCTCCATAAATCTTGAAGATTACCTTGAGCCAGAATCCGAAATAGAGATAACCGAGGTCAGGCAAAATAGTCCTCACATAGGCGACCTCCCTCAGGACCAGTGGCCTCGACATATCAAGGATACCCCTACCTTCGCAAAGGACTATCAATACGTAGAGGGAAATTGGTCATGTACCAATATAAGGACAAGCTGCACAATGAACAAGCTCAGCAAAATCGTGTGCAACTATAAGATCGCCATCCCTCTATGCCTTCGCATGGAATTCAATCGACCACACATACCACTACATGGAATTGCCTCATTTTCTGAAGTAGTTCTCAAATGCAGTGTCCACCTCCCACTTCATCCATATATAAAATCAATTATCGACTACTATGGGGTCATCCCTTTCCAACTGACTCCAAATACATATAGCTATATGGTAGGTTTGTACATACTTTACCATAAATTAGGTTTTGACACCCCTACTCCTGAAGAGTTCACTTAGTTTTACCAAGTGAAATCAAATCCGTCAGATTTTGGCTTCTTTTATGCGAGCAAGTGGTCGAACCAGGCAATAAAAATAATCTACGGGGTTCGCAACAACATGGGAAAATGGAAAAATCTATTTTTCCACTTTGACTATGCGGATAACGGCTTCTTTCAGAATCCTGGTAGGTAGCTTTTCAATTTATCGCCTTTTTCTGTATTATTATATCTATTCTGATCGCACTTGTATGTCATCGCAGACAACAGGGAATGGCCCGGACTTTCTAGGGAACAGCTCGCAAGGGTGTACAAAATCAACGACCTTCCAATTGAGGAATTTGATTGGAAGAAGCTTGGGACTTCCAAGTACTTGGTCGCTTGCGGTTTGCTTCCAAAGAGAGCCGCATTCCCTGACCCCACCGTCCGTTCATCCAGATCTTCAAGCTCGAAGAAAAAGAAGCCGAGGAAGCAGACGGAAAAGAGTGCCTCGTCTTCCAAACCTAAGAAACGAAAAGTACCTGCCACCCCTTCAACTTCGGAACCATTATCTCCAGAAACAGCATCACAACCAGCTTCTCAACAGCAAGAAGGTAATTATATATATATATATATATATACATATTTTCATCATCATCGTATTATGACACCTCACTTGCTGACACATCTGTACAGAGATGATTATTGGTAGCAGACTGTGAGCACCACCTTCCACTCTCGGGTCTGTGGCAAAATCCAAGATACCCGACAACACTCTTTCATCATCATCAAAAGGGAAAGAGAAGGTCGACACTTCCACAAAATAAAAAGTCACCTTTGAGGACATCTCGGCATGCTCGCCTCCTCTACGGCCTCAAACAATTAGCCATCCTAAACCATCCAAGGAGACTGTCACTTCTTCGAAACAAAACCTGGTAGATAAGGACGAGGAGCTCTTTGCACTCCTTAATCAATTACCGGAGAAGGCTGGTATGAGCGTAGCCTTCATTGATCACTTCACTTCCAAGGAGGGCTAGGAGAGGATGAAGCGATGATCTGCCAAGGTTGCCTTCGGTTCTGCGATGAGGATACTGACAAATGTAAGCACCTTTTATTCTCTCTTTAGTGTATTATTTCTTGGTATTAATGGTTATATTTTCAGACAGTGGCAGCTGCTATCCTGTTGCATGACCCAGTCCTCGATTGTTTGGAAAAGGTCGAAAAAGTCAAAGAGATAACCTAAGCATTCGAGAACTCGGAGAAAGCTCGGGAGGAGGAGAAAAAAGCCTTCGACTTGGAGAGGCAGTAGCTGCTCAAAGGCTTGGCCAAGGAGAAGCTCGAGAAGGAGAATCTCAAGGAGAAAGTCAAAGAGCTCGAGAAAACTATCTCCGAGCATCCGGATCGCATGAAGGAGACGAAAACAGAGGCGGTTCACAAAGCTATTGAAGAGTTCAAGGCTACTGAAGTCAAAGAGTTCGAAGATAAAGCCAGTGACATCGCCGCGTCGACCATTATTTTTAACATCTTCTGCGAGTATCTGGACTTCGACTTTTCTATCCTTGGCGAGGACGTGGTCGAACTTGTCCAGAGTTGGAGGGAGGAGGAAACCACCAAAACTAGAGATGGTAGAGCGAGCACTTCTGCATACAAAACACATTTGTATTTGTATCCTTTTTTTTTTACCTCAGATGAATGCGGGCTTAGTCCCCCTTTCTCTCTTTGCTTGTATATGGGTGCGAGCTTTTTAATGAATGCTTTTTCTTGTCAGATATATATTCCTGCGAAATAATCAAAACACAACATTGAATTTTAACTAAGTAGTCAATCACTAGGTGATTGATCGGTATGCTTTTTGCGATTTGAATCCAACTAATTTAAAATGAGTTTTAAGTGTTAGGATAGGTTAGGTCACTTAAGAAAACAGTAAGTATAAGTGATGCAAACTCAATACTGTTTTGCAGAAGTTCCATGGTAAAATAGGATATAGCAATATATCACATCAAACAATGAACGTTTTGCTTAGTTGCTTTGTTGTTCGAGGAGGAAAATTGTATAATACGACATGCTATGGCATGAAGCGAGGAGAAAATCCTAAAATTCCAACTCCTCTAAATAGACGTTTGCATAGTCCCTTAGGAAGTAAGTAGGAGATAATACTCTGATTCCATTGCCCCCCAAGTTTCATGGTGTCCAAAAACTGCCATAGAACTATAAGAGATGAATCAAATGAAGTTAAAGTAATAGCCGAAGAAATATTATTGACGAATGACGTCGAATGATGAAATAATAAAGATACAGGAAGCCGTTGAAAATAGATGAAGATATTCATGAAGATTCATTGATAATAATGACGAAGTTGTTCTGCATTCCAAGTATGTTCGATCTTTTATCCGCCGATGTAGTTTGTATGTCCCAGGTCGAATGACGACATCAATAACATAAGTTCGTTCCTAGGAAGGTCCAAATACACCAGCATCATGCTCTTTATTATTAGGTAGAACTCTTCGAAGGATAAGATCATCAACTTCAAAATGTCTACTTTTGACTTTGGAGTTATAATGTCAAGCAGTGCGTTGTTGATATGATGCGATTCGAAGTTGAGATTATTCACGTCTTTCTTCTAAAAAATCGAGCTCAATTCTCATTAATACATCATTCTGATCTTACTTATAAACAGATCACCGTAGAGAGCTCGCACCAATTTTAACTGGGATCATTGCTTCATATCCATAAGCTAAAGAGAATGGACGTTGAGTGGTGCGATAAGCCCATAAAACTTCTGGAAGTACTTCTAGCCAAGCTCCTTTATGCTCCTCCAGCTTCTTCTTTATATTCTGTTTAAGTATTTTGTTTATCGCTTCGACCTGCCCATTGGCTTGTGAATGAATAACAACAGAGAAACTCTTCTTGATGCCCAAGTTATTGCAGAAGTTACGAAATTCATCGCAGTCGAATTGTTTCCCATTATCAGAAATTATAGTATGCGGTATACCATAACGGCAGATTATAGATTTGTAAACAAAATCTATCATCTTCTTTGCGGAGATGGTACTCAAGGCTTCAGCTTCCATCCATTTTATGAAATAATCGACTGCGACCACCGCATACTTCAATCCACCCCATATTAATGGAAGCATCCCAATAATATCAATTCCCCAAATAGCAAATGGCCCTGGACTAGTCATTGTAGTTAAAAGAACATGTGGTATTCTAGGAATAGTCGCAAACTGTTAACATTTATCACACCTCCTAGCAAATTCCATTGTATCCCTCTTCATAGTCGGCCAAAAATACCCTTGTCGAAGAATCTTGTTTGCAAGTGCCTGCCCCCCAGAATGATTTCCGCATATTGTGAATTTCCCTCATAATGTAGCATGCTTTTTCCTCATTGACACATAATAATAATGGCGAGCTAAAACTTCTTCGATAAAATCATGGATGATATAGCGAGCTGCCTTCATGCAGAGTCACTTTGCATCGTCTTTGCTTTCGGGAAGATCGCAATTTTGTAAATATTGTATTATAGGATCTATCCACGATGGTCTTTCGTCAACTGGCATGGTTACTTGGGGTTCAACTTTGATGCTTGGTGATACAAGAAATTCAACAGGGACAACCTTCAACAACTCTGCATCTTTCGTTGAAGCGAGCTTAGCAAGTGCATTCGCCCGGGTATTTTCAATGCGAGGAAGAAGTTGAATGTTATAAGTAGTGAATGTTGAGAACAATTGTTGTGCCTCCTGCAAATAGGCCATCATTCTCTCCCCTCTTGCTTGGTAATCGCCCTTAACCTGACAAACGACTAGCTGGGAGTCGCTGTACACTTTAATCGTCTCAATCTTCATTTCTTGTGCAAGCTTTAGCCCATCTATCAGTACTTCATATTCAGCCTCATTATTCGATACGGGGAATTTGAAGTGAAGCGCACAATGAATGTTATACCCTCAGGACTGATTAAAACTAGGCCGCACTTGCTCCATTTTTGTTTGATGACCCATCAATTTTAAGTTTCCACAACCTTGATGTATCTAAAGCAGGTTTTTTGAGTACTCCTGTGGGAAGATCGACATCATATGTAAATTCTGCAATAAAATCTGTGAGAGCCTAATCCTTTACGACAGTACGAGGTTGAAAATTGATGTCAAATTGACTCAATTCAATGGCCCACTTAAGTAGCCATCCTGAAGCCTCAGGTTTCTCTAATACATGTTTCAACAAAAATTCATGAAAACTTTGATGGAGTGAGCATGAAAGTAAGGTCGAAGCTTCCTTGATGCAATGATGAGTGCTAGTGCCAATTTTTCCATCTCTGGATATCTGGTTTCAGCATCAAGTAATCTTTTACTTACATAATAGACAGGTCACTATATATTTACTTCTACGTGAATTAATGCAACACTCGTCGCATATTTGGAAACAGCAAGATATAAGCATAATTCTTCTCTTGGGTTTGGCTTCGACAAGAGTAGAGGAGAACCTAAGTGTGTTTTTAACTCTTGGGACACCTGCTCGTTTTCTCCCATCTATTCGAACCTCTTTGATCTTTTCAATACTTCAAAGGACAGTTGACATTTATCAGTTGACCTGGATACAAACCGACTCAGTGCAGCCACTCTTCCTGCTAGGCTCTGTACATCTCTGGGTTTATGAGGAGATTGCATATCAATCAATGCTTGTATCTTCTGAGGGTTAGCTTCAATGCCTCGCTGATTGACCATGAAACCCAGAAATTTTCCAGATCTTACCTCGAATGCACACTTCTGGGGATTCAGCTTCATTTGATATTTCCGGAGAATTTTGAACATCTCATCAAGATGCTTGATGTGATCTTCGGCTTTTTCTGACTTCACCAACATGTCGTCGACATATACCTCCATTGTCTTGCCAATTTTTTTGCAAACATCATATTGACAAGACGCTGGTAGGTCGCTCCTGCGTTGATGAGTCCGAAGGGCATCTTCTTATTAGCAGTATAATCCTCGATCAGTGATGAACGAGTTATGCTCCTCACCTATCTTGTACATGGGGATTCAATTGTATCAGAATACGCGTCCATGAAACTTAAGAGTTCATGCCCCGATGTCGCATCTACAAGCTGGTCGATTCTTGAAAGGGGAAGCTATCCTTCGGGCATGCTTTGTTGAGATCGGTGAAATCGATGCACATTCTCCACTTCCCATTGGGTTTCTTTACCAAAACCGGGTTAGCAAGCCAGTTAGGGTAAAAAGAATCCCTTATAAATCCAATTTCGAGCAGCTTCTCCATCTCTTCTTTCAATGCGACGTAGCGCTCTGGATTCATAACTCTTCTTTTCTGCCGTACAAGCTTCTTTGTCAGGTCTATCTTAAGATAGTGGCATATGATATTTGAATCGATCCCTACCATGTTCGAATGTTGCCATGCGAAGACGTCCAAGTTAGATTTCAGAAAAGCGACCAATGAAGCTCGCACAGGTACTTGAATCTTCGTTCCAATATTTAAAGTCTTGAGGACATGTCAAATGGTAAATCCTCCAGATTTTCAATAGTTCCAGTTCTGACCTCTCCATCTATTTCTCAAGGATCGAAGTCTTCGCTGGTCATTTCGATTGATGCTTTATCTGACGGTTCGACTGACGCTTTGCCTGATGCTTCGATTGACGTTTTGCCCGATGTTTTGACTGATGCTTCTTTTGGTAGCTGGACCATCATTGTGCGAGGCGTCGCATCCTTTGCTGCGAGTTTCAACGAGTTGTTATAACAAGTCCGTACATCATATTGGTTTCCTTGCATCTTGCCTACCCCATGTTGGGTCAGGAATTTTATAGTGAGATGATAGATTAAAGTGACAGCTCGAAGTTCCCTCAGTGTCGGTCTTCCCAGCACAACATTGTCATTGAAACCCTAGGATAGGTTCCAACATTGACCATTAATTTAATTATGCCCATAGGCATTAGGCTGTCACCACTTAAACCATAGAGCAGAGTGACAGTGGGCTTCAAGTCGCTTTCATTCAACCCTATCTTCTTAAAGGCATCGTAGTATAGGATGTCAACAGTACTCCTGTTAACGACCAATACTCGCCACAACTGCGTGCTTCCACAATAGATTTTTATGACCAATGCATCATTATGTGGATAATGGATCTCCCTCGTGTCCTGTTCTATGAAGGTAATGTCCATATCCGGTACTCATTGAAGCTTTTGTGGTCTCTGCTCAAGGTGCATGATATTAGTCAATGGCTGTTGTCGAGTTTCTCGTGCATACCTGTCTTGAGCCCTTTTTGAATTTCCACCAACATGCGGTCCTCCAAAGATAGTTCGTACTTCGCGTTGAATTTCTGGAGGTCACTGTTGGTTTTCTTCTCGCCTTTCGTTATTCTACCTGGTATATTGCCACAGTCGCCCTTTTTTAATCAATCTTTCAATTTCATCCTTCAAGGCATAACAATTATTTGTATCATGTCCAATGTCATTGTGATACCAGCAGAACTTGTTGGGGTCACACTTTGCTCTGTCCTGTTTCATTGGTTCCAGTTGATGGTATTGCTTCTGCTAGTTTATGACTGCATAGATATGATCTATGGGTGCATTTAATTCGGTATGATTGTTGAACCTCATGGGAGCTCTTGAAATCTCCTGCTTTTTAGTTCTAGGCTGATTCTCCGTCAACTGTTCATTACTTCTTTTGTTTTTCTTATTACTGTTATTGTTGGTCGTGATCGCATCTTTAGTAGTATCTTTCCTTCTTTCTTTGTTTTTTGAAGATTCTCATGCGAAGATTCTATCCTCAGATGCCGACCAACTCTTCGGTAGAAGTCTTCGAGAGTTCTACATTCTTGCTCAAGTAATTCCTCCCAGAGTTTAGTTTCTGGTCGCACCCTAGCCATCATGAGAGTTAAAACTCCCCCTTCAGGTGGGTTGTTGACTTTTGCTAACTCTGAGGTGAATCGGTTGAGATAAGATCGTAGAGTTTTCTCTGGACCTTGTTGAATTGCAGACAAGCTAACAAGTGGAAAAGTGAAATTCTTTGCAGCTTAGAACTATCTCAAGAACGTTGTCTGAAGTTGTTGCCAGGATGAGAATGAGCTGGACTTGAGTCCTTGAAACCACTTCTTTGCTGCTCCTAAGAGAGTTACAGCAAAACATTTGCAACGTGCATGATCATTGACACGATGGAGTTCCATCAGGTCACTGAAGTGGTCCATATGGTCGTGTAGATCAGTTTTCCCATCAAAAGTGTTTATGGTGGGAAGTGTCAATTCAATAGATAGAGTAGCAGCTCGAACTTCCTAGCTGAATGGCGATTGATGATACCCATCAGCGAGCTCATCATCCAAACCAACAAGTGCGTCTAATGCGATCCTTAAATTGTGAATATCGACGTTCGGAGAGAGAGCATTATCTCTTGCTGGAGGCAAGGGCGGCCTTTGATCGTTATCTCGATGTATGGCAGGTTGGTCAGGTAGAGTCTTCTATGATCTATGAGAGGAATCCAGTGAAATAGTGCGACGACATAGGCTTTGGTCGTTATGATGCGATATGGATCGTTCATGACTACGTCGTCGATCTAAGTGTTGTCTTAGGTTTGTAGGATTTTGTCTCGACTCTCTGCTGATTCTTTCGAAGACGCTTCTTGATTGACGTATTTGTTTGCTGTTTAAGCGATCTTGATTACCAGTTGATTTGCGAGAAAGTTGTCCACGATTATGGTTAGTGCTTGAACTCTCTGTACCAGATTCTAGAGGCAAGTTTGTAACTTTGCTTTTTCTATTGGAGATGCGATCTTCATGATGCTCTTGCTAGGTTCTTGGCTGGTCGCGTTTCTTTATCTCTAGGATTTGTTTTTCCTTTCTCAAGTAGTTGAGCAGGATGTTCTCTGGGACGTTCGTACTATAGTGTCACCATCTATCCTTCAGTAAGTCATCGTAGGGAGTCATTGATCTGGTTAGTGATTTGCAGAAGGTTCACCAGTGTCTTCTCCATGCGATCCTATCTCTGAGTAAGGTTTTCTGATGCGGTCACGGTAGGCTGATCCTGAGCAGGGTCTGCCTGTGCAGCAGCAGTGCTTTGAGGTTAGTTTTGTCTAATTCCGGTGACTCTAGTAGTATTTCTGGTGTTTGCTATTATGAAAAAAACGAAATTTGACAAACTGTTTTGCCAGAATGACCCTCCTTCTAGTGCCAATTTTTGACGAATGTTTTGTCAACAATAAATTTAGGAAAATTACAAGATGTGACTTGTGTGAAAAGAGTTATCAATCAAAGCAAATAAAGAGGCAAGAATTTTATAGTGGTTTAGCCCCAAAAAAGATGAGCCTACGTCCACTGTTTTTCACTATTTTCTGAGAATTATAAGAACTCAAAATTACAATGTGTTGTCCGAAAAGAAGAAGCAAGAGTTAAATAGGTTCTTTCAAATATTCCTCAGCCTCCCAAGATCAGAAAAAGTCCAAGATCCCTCACTGAAACATTGAACTCCCTTTATATAGATGAGGATAGTCCAATGTTTCCCAATTATGAGAATGGGTAACTGTATAATCGGGTAATACAATTTGAGTAACAATATAACTGGGTAATCACTTAAATGAGATAACTAGTCGATCTTTAAAGAGAAACTTTCGTTTCTCTTTCTTTGTAGGTTACCCGTTTGATGAAGCGTAGACTAGTCTCCTTTTCATTCTGGTCGCACTTAATTTATTTGGAAGAGGTCGTTTTAAACTTGTTCGGAGGAGGTCGCACGTAACTCTTTCGGAAGAGGTCGCACTAACTTATGCGGTGGAGGTCGCATATAACTCTTTCAGAAGAGATCGCACTTAATCTTATTCATGCGACCTGACATAAGATTTTAGACCGCACAATACACCATTTAGGTCGAAAGAGTCAATTCGGAATATATATATATATAGTAGAAGGTGATTCGGAAGAACTTTAGCAGTAAAATGTACTCTGACGGAGCACTGGCCGAATCCTTTGTGGAGTACTGCGTACACGTAGCCTATTGTGCACAACATTTTCTTCGGTAGAAAGTCAATAGGTACTATGGCTTAGCCCATTATTTATTGTTATGGATAATCTATAATTTCGCATGCGTATTGAAGTCATTTGTAACGTTTGTCTGATTAAAAGAAAATTTCTATTTAGTTTAAAATCTGTGTACATTACGTGGTGTGGAGAAAAGAAGAAAAAAAAAAAAAGTGACCAAACTCAATAAATTTAATAGGGGAGGTTGGATACGACAAGTTTTCAATGACCAAATTAAACTACTCTGATCAGATAAATTCGACGGGGAAAAAAAAACATCAGTTTCCAAATTTTATAAATATATTTTATTTTTGTTCGTACGTAAGATGTTTTCCTAAAATAAGCTATGACTGAGCGTCACACATTGTCAAATTGTGATGTGGGCAGGCAAACAGTATCCGAAAGTGACAATAATTGATTAAGAAAAGAGGCGTGCCGTAGTGCTTCAAGTTTATCTAAAGCATGAAAAAACAAAAAACCATGATGTTATGATGTTTAATTGTTTTTTTTTTATTTTTCAATCTCAACTATCCTAGAAAATATTGTGTCTTTATAGAAAAATGGCATGGATGGGCTGACCATCTAAAATGCTTTCAAAAAAAAAAAAAAAAAACGTATTGTCAATATCCAATTGCTTCTACTGTCACACTATTATTTCTTAGGTTTATTGGCACATTTGGTCCCTTAACTATGTTGTTGTAACGATTTAGTCCCTATATTTTTTATTTTAGTAATTAAGTCTTTAACTTATTGATTATTGGCAATTTAAGGCCAAGAGGCAAATAGTGTTAAATGGGTAACAGAAAAAAAAGAAAGAGAAAAACCTAATAACTTGAGAAGCAACCATAGAAAAGCTAAAGTTGGCTATTTCTCAACAAACACCCAACCACCACCACTTGTCTCGACTTGGCCTCCACCGTCCTTATGACCTTAAAAATCCAGTTCTTGATCTCGTTGATTTATCTCTGCATCAAAACAAACAATCGTGGATTTATCTCCACATAAAAATAAATAAATAAATAAAAGAAAAACAACAGCGGTAAGGAACTTGTGGTTTGATGAAGATTTGAGTGACCTGGGTTAATAATTTGGGTTTCAAATTATTTTTTTATTTTATGTTCTTTCAAATTTTCTTTTATTATATTATTTTATCTTCTTTTTTGTTTCATTTGATTTAATTTAGTTATTTTTTTCTAAAAAAACAAATTCAAATCCACTAACCCAAACGTGATCTACACATGGCTTCTCTGTTAAAGTTAACTCCAGTTTCTAATTTGGCCTTAAATTGTCAAAATTCAAGAAGTTAAGGGACTTAATTGACAAAATAAAAAATATAGAGACCAAATCATTACAATAGACATAGTCGAGGACCAAATGTGCCAATAACCCTATTTCTTATATTAAGTTGACGTACTAGTACTATTGGTATTCATATATATAATAACAATAATATGTACATATATATAATATGTACATGTATTTGATTTAATATTTTAATTAATAATTCCTATCAGGCCATTCTTTTTCCCTCTCAAGAGAAAATAAAATTTATATATAATATTATTTAATTGAAAAAGAATATAGAAAGTCTACGGGTAAAAAAAAAAAAGCCAATTGAATAAATTAAGTGAAAGAGTCAAACAATGNATTGCCAGTCGAATAGATATATATGTTTTTATTTATCTATAGATATATTTCTTTTAGCTATTATATCATAATTTAAGTCTATTATAATTTGTATAGTTAAAAAATAATTATTTAATGTATTTCTACTTTTATTTTTTTTTAATGATAAAAAAATAGATATGGTGAATCTTAATTGGACAAAATAATACCTATAAATAGGTAAAAAGAAAAAAATACCTACTAGATTAGTGCCTATATATATATAAATACACATATGTGTGTGTCGGAAGTTTGAGCTTGAAAACTGTTTTATTCATCTTCTATCTCGAAACTCTTACTGCTGTTGAATATTTTCCACATATATTAAAAGTTGAATTATAATTTTAGTTTTCCCAAATCAGTACTTCGTAATTTTTTTAGTTATTATCCGTTGAATCATGAAAGTATCGAGGTTCGTTCTCCAATTTTAAAAAATTACATAGCAAAATATTACTCCAAAATTATCATTTTTTGAGGATATATAGTAGCATATCCATTGAATGAATGAATATCAAATACACAATATAGTTTCACTGATTGTCGACACCTGCAAAGATAAGAAATAATATTCCATTAATTGGATATATTAATTATTTTGTTAGTCTCCAAGTTATTGAAAAAGTCTCATTTTATTTAATAACAAATTGTAAATCAATACAAATAATAAAAAATTGTAAAGTCCATAGCAATAGTTCCTAACTTATGTATGAAAAATTTCCATGTTAATCGTTTATCCATTTTAAGCTTAAACTAGCAAATAAGATTTAATAAGCAACGTTAGAAAAAGACTACTTAATTAAGATGAGAGTTTCTACAATTTACTTCGAGGAGAAATTCCAGATTCATCAACAATTGTACTAAATACATTCACAATTTTAGTTACAATTTTACCCTTAATTAAAGCTACTAAAAAGGACCATTTAAGAATTAGATACACTAATTATATTTATATGGTGAGAATGCTAGCAGTACACAAGGAAAAATAAATTGCATATACTGTTAAACCTTAAAAGAAGGATACTTTTTCTATTCTTAAAAATCATAAAAATATGTAATGTAATCATAAAAATATGTAATGTTTTTAGGACAAAAATGTACAATTTTTTATAAACAAATTAAGAGAAAATATCAAATATATTTTTTTAAAAAAATGCAACGAAAAAAATTAAATTATGAATTATATATATATATATATATATATTTATTAGAGTTTAGAAATAGGAAACATACTTGGACGGGTCTTCAATACTTTTGATAATATATATTTCATATATGTACAGAGAGGAAAAAAAAAGTGCGATGAAATTTTAATATTTATCTTTTCGAGAAAAATAAAATAGATGAAAAGAGGAAAATGTAAAACAAAAATAACATAATACATGTAATTATACACACAAAACAAAAGAAAAGAACTAAAAATTTCAAAAGAAAATTCAAAGTTAGATAAGCATAATAGAACTTGATTTAATAATAGTTCAGGCCACAACTTTACTGATTCCAAAGAAATGCACAAAATAATAATAAAAAAAAGAATATTTTTGAAATATAATGAATGCATAAAGGAAAAAAAATGATAAAATAATTTTTTTGTGATATAAAAAGAAAATAAATGTATTTAGTGATTGATAGATTTAAAAATTCCCTAATTAGGGACGAATGTTATATATTTTACAATTTAAAACAGGAACTAATTAAAATCAGATTTTTAAAGGATCAATATTATAATTAGTGCTACCATATAAATTTGCCAATACAAACATATGAGCCAATACATATAATTATATATAAGTCATGCCGAATATTTAAAAAAAAAAAAAAACAGATCATCTATTTTATTTCACGTTTTTCATTTACTCAAATTTTTAACAACATCGATCGACCACATAAAGGTTTCCGCGAAAGTTGTGATCAACTTTGCAGCTCAGATAGACTGTTGCGGGGCAATATTGCTAATATATGTCATCCACATACGTAAGCAGATCTCCTATGGAAGGATTTTTTTTTTTTCCCAATTACGAGTAATAAAAAATCGATTATATTAGTTTTCTATAAATAGTAAGAATAATGACAAACTGTTCTTAGTTCAATATGCATACGCAGGGTTAGATTTTTATATGTTCACTACTCAGAATTTTGTGAATTATATATATATATATATATTAATGCTGAGGTCAATTTTTAGGAGTTGATATTTGAGTTGTACTTTTTAATGGGTTTTGGTGTGACTTTTCTTTCCGTAAAAACTGACCTTTTTTAATTTAATTTTCTTGCCACATATATAGTAAAAATAAACCGAAATAAATTTTTCATACAGGAAGGAAACTAATATTGGGTAGATGGTCAACTAACATCTACTCAATTCATTTAATTCGTACGATATATTGCATGAAATTTCTAAAAGCCTATTTGGTATTTTAAAGTAAAGTTTTATTGTATATTGTCGTGCGATCTAAAACCTATATGTTAGTCAATGCCAAAAAGAGAAAGTTAGCGACTAAATTGGATGTGTCAGGTCGCATGAGAATTTTTCTGATCGAAGTGTGACCTCCTCCGAATGAGTTAAGTGCGATCAGTATGAAAAGGAAACTAGATCAAGCTTCATCAAGCAGGTAATCTACAAAGAAAGAGAAACAAAGTTTCTAAATAGAGATCGACCAATCGCTCCATTTAAGTTATTACCCAATTATATTGTTACTCTAATTGTATTTTTTGATTACACACTTACTTGTTTTCACAATTGGGAAATATTGAACTACCTTTATCTATATAAGGGGAGTTCAATGTTGCTGTGAGGAGATTTTTTCTTCTTCTTTCCGGACGACACTCTGTATTTTTAGCTCTTGGAATTCCAACCTTGAGACATAACAAAACTCTTGTAATTCTCCAGAAAATAGTGAAAAACAGTGGACGTAGACTCATCTTTTTTGAGAATAAATAACTATAAAATTCTTGTCTCTTTACTTGCTTTGATTTATCAACCCTTTTCACACACAAGCCACATTTGGCAATTTCCTAAATTTATTGTTGACAAAACCTCCGTCAACAATTGGCGCTAGAAGGAGTGCTATTCCAGCAAAAAAAAGTTTGTCAATTCCACTTCTTTAACAATGGCAAACACCAGAAACACCAGAACTAGCCAAAACCAACCCCAAAGTACTACTGCTGCACAGGTAGAACTTACTCAGGATCAGCCTGCCGTGACTGCACCCGAAAATATTGTCCAGAGACAGGATCGCATGGAGGAGGTATTGGTGAACCTTCAACAAATCACTAATCAGATTAATGACTCTCTATGACTACTTACTGAGGAACAGATGGTGACTCTACCACAGCACAAACGTCCCAAAGAACGTCTTGCTCAACTATCTGAGAGATGAATTCAGATCCTAGAGACAGGGAACCACGACCTGCATAAAGCCCAACAGGAGCGTCATGGAGATCATACCTCTAAGGGAAAAGGTAAGGTCGCAGACTTGCCTCTGGAATCTGGTACTGAAAGTTCGAGCACTGATCGTGATTGTGGACAACCTTCTCGAAGAGCAACCATCAATTGTGATTGCCTAAACAACGAGCAAAAACATCAATCGAGGAGCATCTTTGAAAGGATTAGTAGGTAGTCTCGACAGAATCCTACAGATCTGAGACAACATCTAGAACAGCAATATAGTCATGAGCCATCCACATCATATCATAATGACTGAAGTCGATCTCGTCACACTATTTCATTGGAATCCCTACAAAGGTCGCAGCAGACCCTGCTTGACCAATCTACCTTACATCGTGATAACGACCAAAGGCCACCCCTACCACCAATAAGAGAGAATGTTCTCCTTCCGAACGTCGATATTCATAATTTGAGAATCGCATTAGATGCACTTGCTGGCTGGGATGATAAGCTCGCTGATAGATATCGTCAATCGCCATTCAGTGAGGAGATTCGAGCTGCTGCCTTACCTATTGGATTCAAAATTCCCACCATAAACACTTCTGATAGGAAAACTGATCTATAGGATCATATGGATCACTTCAGCGACCTGATGGAACTTCATCGTATCGATGATCTCACACGTTATAGATGTTTTACTGTAACTCTCACAAGAGTAGCGAAGAAGTGGTTCCGAGGACTCAAGTCTGGTCCAATCTTGTCCTAACAACAACTTCAGACTGCATTCTTGAGGCAATTCTAGGTTACGAAGAATTTTACTATTCCACTTGTCAGTCAGTCAGTTATTCGGTAAGGTCCAGAGGAAACTCTACGATCTTACCTTAATCGCTTTATCTCAGAGTTGGCAAAGGTCAACAGCCCACCTGAGTTTGAACTCTAATAATGGCTAGGGTGCGACCAGAGACTAAACTCTAGGAAGAGTTACTTGAGCGAGAATGCAGAATCCTTGAAGACTTTTATTGAAGAGTTGGTCAACATCTGAGGGTGGAATCTTCACACGAGAATCTTCATAAAACAAAGAAGGAAGGAGAAAAAGATGCTGCTAAAGATGCGATCACGACCAACAACAATAATAACAAGAAGTCAAACAAAAGAAGTAATAAACAATCGACTGAGAAACAACCCAAACAGAAAAAGCGGGAGATTCCAAGAGCTCCCATGAGATTCAACAACTATATTGAACTGAATGCAACCATAGATCATATCTATGCAGTCACAAACCAGCAGGAGCGATATCGTCAACCATAACCAATAAAAAGGGATCGAGCGAGGCGTGATCCCAACAAGTTCTACCAGTATCATAATGATATTGGACACGATACCAATAACTACTTTGTCTTAAAAGATAAAATTGAAAGATTAATTAAAGAAGGGCGGCTGCGGCAGTACACTAGACAGAATAATAAAAGGCGAAAAGAGAACCGATGGCGACATCTAAAAATTCAATGCGAGGTACGAACTATTTTTGGAAGATCGCACGTTGGTGGAGATTAGAAGAGGGTGCAAGATAGGTATGCATGAGAAGCATGACATCAGCTGTTGACCAATGTCATGCATTTTGAGTAGCGACCACGAAAGCTTCAACGGGTACCGGATATGGATATTACCTTCACGGAGCAGGATGCAAGAGAGGTCCATTATCCGCATAATGATGTGTTGGTCATAAAGATCAACTGTGAAAGTACACAGCTATGACGAGTATTGGTCGGTAATGGAAGTGCCATTGATATCCTGTACTATGACGCCTTCAAGAAGATGGGGTTCAGTGAAGGCGACCTAAAGCCCACTGTCACTCCATTTTACGGATTTACTGGTAACAACATAATGCCTAGGGGCATGATTGAGTTAATGGTCAATGTTGGAACTTATCCTAGGGTTTCAACGATAATGACCCAATTCTTAGTTGTGGATTGTCCCTCTACATTTAATACTATACTAGGAAAACTAACACTGAGGAAACTTCGAGTAGTTACTTCAATCTACCATCTCGCTATGAAGTTCTCTACTCAACATGGAGTAGGAAAAGTGCAAGGCAACCAATATGATGCGCGGACTTGTTATAATAATTCTTTAAAGCTTGCAATAAAAGATGTGGCACCTCGCACAATGATGGTCCAGCTACAAGGTGAAGCGACAAATGAAGCATCAGGTGAAGCGTCAAGCAAAACATCAATCGAAGACCTCGAACCTCGAGAAGTCAATGAAGAGGTTAAGACTGGACCTATAGAAGACTTAAAAGATTTTCCAATTGATTGGTCTTCGAAGGTTCTAAAAATCAGAGCGAAGCTTCAAGAATCCTTACGAGCTTCATTGGTTGCTTTTTTGAAATCAAATTTGGATATCTTCGTATGGCAACATTCAGATATGGTGGGGATTAATTCGAATATCATGTGTCATCGCCTTAATATAGATACAACAAAGAAGTCTGTAAGGCAAAAAAGAAGAGCCATGAATCTAGAACGCTACTTCGCATTGAAAGAAGAGGAAGAGAAGTTGCTCGAAATTGGATTCATCAGGGAATCTTTCTATCCGAACTAGCTTGCAAACCCATTTTTAGTAAAGAAATCCAACTGGAAGTGGAGAATTTGCATCGATTTCACCGACCTCAACAAAGCATGCCCAAAGGACAGTTTTCCCTTTCCGAGAATCAACCAGCTTGTAGATACGACGTCAGGGCATGAAATCTTAAGCTTTATGGACGCGTATTCTGGATACAATCAAATCCCTATGTACGAGCTAGATGAGGATCATACCTCATTCATCATTGATCGAGGATTGTAATATTACAAGAAGATACCCTTTAGACTCATCAACGCAGGAGCGACTTATCAGTGTCTTATCAATATAATGTTTGCAAAACAAATTGGCAAGACAATGGAAGTATATGTTGATGACATGTTAATAAAGTCGAAGAAAGCTGAAGATCACATCAAGTATCTTGATGAAATGTTCGAAATTCTTTGGAAATATCAGATGAAGTTGAACCCCCAGAAATGTGCATTCGGAGTAGGATCTGGAAAATTCCTAGGGTTCATGATCAATCAGCAAGGAATCAAGGCTAACCCTCAGAAAATACAAGCACGAATTGATATGCAATCCCCTCATAAACCCAAAGATGTGCAAAGCCTGGCGGGAAGAGTGGCTGCATTGAGTCGATTTGTATCCAGGTCAACTGATAAATGCCAACCATTCTTTGAAGTATTGAAGGGTTCGAAGAGGTTCGAGTGGACGGAAGAATACGAACAGGTGTTTCAAGAATTAAAAATATACTTAGGTTCTCCTCTACTCTTGTCGAAGCCAAACCTGAGGGAAGAGTTATACTTGTATCTCTCTATTTCCAAACATGCGACAAGTGCTGCGTTAATTCAAGAAGAAGAAAAAATACAGCGACCGGTATATTACATAAGTAAAAGGTTACTTGATGCCGAAACGAGATATCCAGAGATGGAGAAGTTGACATTAGCACTCATCGTCACATCCAAGAAGCTTCGACCTTATTTTCATGCGCACTCTATCAAAGTTTTCACAAATTTTCCATTGAAGTAGGTGCTGTAAAAACTTGAGGCTTCAAGATGACTACTTAAGTGGGCCATTGAGTTGAGTCAATTTGACATCAATTTTCAACCTCGCATTGCGATTAAAGGTCAAGCTCTCGCAGAATTCATTACAGAGTTCACATGTAATGTCAATCTTCCCACAGAAGTGATCAAAAAACCTGCTATAGATTTATCAAGATTGTGAAAACTTTACATCGACGGATCATCAAACGAGAATGGAGCCGGTGCGGGCATATTACTAATCAGTCCTGAAGGGCATAATATTCATTATGCACTTCGCTTTAAATTTCCGTCGTCGAATAATGAGGCAGAATATGAAGCACTGATAGCTGGGCTAAAGCTTGCACAAGAAATGAAGGCCGAAATGATTGAGGTATATAGTGATTCCCACCTGGTCGTTTGTCAAGTGATTGGCGATTATTAGGCAAGAGGAGAAATAGTAATGGCTTACTTACAAAAGGTACAATGACTATTCTCGACATTTACTGCTTATAACATTCAACTTCTTTCTTGTATTAAGAATACTCGGGCAGATACTCTAGCCAAGCTCACCTTAACAAAAGATACCGAATTAGTAAATGTGGTTCCTATCGAATTTCTTGCGAAACAAAGTATCGAGGTAGAGCCCCAAGTAACCATACCGGTTAACAAAAGACCATGGTGGATGGATCCTATAATGAAGTATCTACAAAATGGCGATCTCCCCGAAAGTAAAGACGATTCAAATCGACTTCGAATGAAGGCAGCTCGATATATCATATATGATAGGAAACTTTATCGAAGAAGTTTTAGCTCGCCATTATTATTATATGTTGATGATGAAAAAGCATACTTTCATGAAGGAATATGCAGAAACCATTCAGGGGGGCAGGCACTTACGAACAAGGTTCTTAGACAAGGGTATTTTTGGCTAACTATGAAGAATGATACAATGGAATTTGCTAGGAGGTGTGACAAATGTCAAAGATTTGCGACTGTTCATAGAATGCCACATGTTTCTCTAACTCCAATGACTAGTCCATGGCCATTTGCAGTGTGGGGAATTGATATTTTCGGAATGCTTCCATTGGTATGAGGTGGATTGAAGTATGCAGTAGTCGCAGTTGATTATTTCACAAAGTGGATAGAAGCTGAAGCCTTGAGTATCATTTCCGCAAAGAAGATGATAAATTTTGTTTACAAATCTATAATCTGCCATTATGGTATACCACATACTATAATTTCTGATAATAGGAAATAATTTGAATGCGATGAGTTTCGTAATTTCTGTGACAACTTAGGCATTAAGAACAGCTTCTCCGTTGTTATTCATCCATAAGCCAATGGGCAGGTCGAACCTATAAATAAGATACTTAAACAGAACCTAAAGACAAAGCTGGAAGAGCACAAATGAGCTTGGCCAGAAGTACTTTCTGAAGTATTATGGGCTTATCGTACCACTCAACGAATCACTACTGGAGAGAGTCCGTTCTCTTTAGCTTATGGATATGAAGCAATGGTGCTAGTAGAAATTGGTGCGAGCTCTCTACGACAATCTACTTATGAGCAAGGTCAGAATAATACACTAATGAGGATTGAGCTCGATCTCTTAGAAGAAAGGCACGAGCAGTCTCAACTTCAAATCGTATCATATCAACAGCGCACTGCTCTATATTATAATTCTAAAATCAGAAGCAAGGGATTTGAAGTTGGTGATCTTGTTCTTCGACAAGTTCTACCTAATAATAAAGAGCACGATGCTTGTGTATTTGGACCCTCTTGGGAAGGACCATATGTTATTGATGCCGTCATTCGACCTGGGACGTATAAGCTAGCTCACACTGGTGGATAAAAGATCGAGCATGCTTGGAATACAGAACAACTTCGTCGCTATTATTAGTAAATCTTCATGTATATCTTCATGTATTTTCAATGACCTGGGGGGGCATCTTGTATTCGTCATTCGTCATTTGTCGTCATTCATCAATAAAGATGTATTTTTTTCGATTATTCAATTTTATTTGGCTCATCTTTTATAGTTTTATGGCAGTCTTCGAAAACCATAAAACTCAGGGGGCAGTAGGATCAGAATGTTATCTCCTACTCGCTTCCTAAGGGACTATGTGCTGGAAATTCTGAAAAATAAATTTCAAAAAAGTATTTTACCGAAAAGGATTTCCGCAATTTTGTAAAGAAATCAAAAACGCAACGGAATAGGTATTTTAAAATTTTCTTGAAATTTTACAAAACAAAAACGTAGGATCGTTGATCTAAGATAAATCAATTCATAGATCTTGGTTTAGATAAAACCTGGAAGTGCTTCACAACCATTGAGCCTTCCTGTCTATTCTCTGGAGCCTGTTGAATGATCCGGTCTATGGGCAGTTTTTTGATTCCCAACGAGAGATGAGCGAACGATCCAAAAGATACTCTTCCTTCTCTTTAATTGTACGTCTACAACCATGGGTATCTCTCCCTCGGCGGCCATGAACGAACACGAGATTTCTCCCACGGCAGCTCGGTTCTCTCTCACTCTCTCTTTTTCTCTCTGTCATATGAAAAAGTACAGTTACTATGCATGAGTGGCGTGTAGAACACTTAGAGAGGCTTAGAAGAACTTTTCTCTTAAGTATTTAAAGAGATGTAAACCCTAATGAGCTTATTGGGCTCAACTGACCATTCAATTAGTTATTGGACTATGTGTGAGCTAGACAGGAGACCTTATAGATCTAAATAGTCTAAGCTCCAATGAGATAACTATCCATAATTATAATTAACTCTTAATTATGATTGGGCCTTGTCCGTTAATATTGGAGCACTCTACGATAGGCCCAATATTGTACTCTTAGACTAAATGTCATATATTTTCTGTGAAGATAATTAACACTTTAATTAACTTAATCCATTTAGTATATACTATACTTGCAAATATATCCCCGATATAATGCTATATTAGTGAGGTGAAATTACCGTATTACCTCTCTAGTACATATTTAACTTTGAGTTGCCATTTTTCATTTAATAGATAATAATTGACAACAGTATTTGTAATTGCCCATACAGACACAGTCAAATTCACAAAGTGAATATTTGGCACCTGGTTTCTTATTATCTAAGTCCTTAAAAAAACTTAAAGCGACTTTATATGCATGGTGTCCAAATTATGAAAGGTGTTCTTGTCAATTCACAAATCTTATCTTCCAAGATATCGGAGTTCGAACCATATAATCGAAACTAGTCCTTTAGTAAGTCAAAAAGATAAAACTCATGAAAACAAGTCTGATAATCACTAGGATTAAGATAATCTTACAATAGTGCTAGATTAGTGAAAGATAGAATATTGAGTTACGACACTTAACCTCAAATTCTATTTTCACTTGGTCTAGTTCAATGCACTTATAACTTTTTTATAACGTACTAGTGTTTCTATCCGAAGTTAGATACTTCGATGATTGGAGACTTCATCAATCCCGTTAAAATAGACAATAATATATTCTATGGCAAAATAAAGTATTCCATCTTTATTTGCAAAATGTGAACTTTTAATTTAGACATAATAAAATAAAGAATTAAGTTTCCCACATGTGAATACTTCATACGAACAATTATTTATTAGTCATTATTAGTCATAGAAACTTTTAG
The DNA here is from genome assembly GCA_002914805.1 of Parasponia andersonii. NCBI lineage: Eukaryota > Viridiplantae > Streptophyta > Magnoliopsida > Rosales > Cannabaceae > Trema > Trema andersonii. The sequence goes on from JXTB01000654.1 coordinate 97,803, forward strand.
ACGTTTGCCTAATAGAAAACATAAACATCACATGTATATTATTAGGACATAATATGGAATTTATTAATAACAAATAGATAAAACTTAAATCCAATTAACATTGTTTAAAATACCAAACAAAGAAACTGTTTTCTAGGGCATATTCCCAACAATCTCCTACTTGCCCTTTAAAGTAGATGTGATTTATCATGTAGTTCCATTCCTTCTAGGTGATCCTTAAATACTTTGATTGCTAAAGATTTGGTAAACAAATCAGTAAGGTTCTTCTGCTAAGGCTATCTTACTCACTGTAGCGTCTTGCTATTAGGGTTAATACATAATAAAAGATTTATCCTCTAAAGTATATTTTCAGATCGAGCATTAGAATTAATATATCTTATATACGTTAGATCTTTCTCCAGAATAGACAAGTATATAGTTCATATTTCTCTGAAGATACTTAAGGATACATTTGACTATAACTCTATGTTCAGGTTCTGGATTGGATTAGTAACAACTTATTATTCCAACAGTATAATAAATATCATGCTATCTATGATTGTCATACTATATCATTCCCAATGATTAGTAAATCATCAATATATATAAATTAGAAAAATTACTTTGTTGCCTTGAATCTTTTATAGATACAAGATTCGTCTATGTATTGATCAAATCGATAAATTCTAGACAAATGCTTAAGTCTATAAGTTAGACCTCTAAAGTTTCAAAAACTTTACTTTCTTGGCCTTTTTCAGTGAATCTCTTTGGCTGTATCTTTTAGAGAAATTCATCATGATTATCTATTTAGGAAAGCTATCTTGACATCCATATACTATATCTCATAATCAAGAGATACGACTATGGAAAAGAGTATATGAATAGACTTGATCATAACAACAGAATAGACATTCCTTCTGTATATAATCCTTTTGTAACTAACTTGCCTTGAAAGTTTTACTTTTCTGTCTATTTCTTTTTTTCTCTTATAGACTAATTTATACTTAAAAGGTTTTACCCCTCCAAGTAGATCTATAAAATCCTAGATTTTGTTAGAGTACATAGACTCTAATGTGGATTCTATTGCCTTTTGCCAGAGAGTTATATCAACATCATCTATTTCCTCTTACTAGATAAAGTAATCAGATTCTAGGTTATAGAACTCTCTTACTTCCAAATATCTACCAGATTGTCTCACAATTCTCCTACTATAATAAAAGTCCGATATATATTGATCTTCTAGTGATTTATCCTTCTTAAGTGTTACTCTACTCTATCTTTCATAGATAGGCTGATTATAACATCAGTTAGCTCCTCAAGACATAACTTACTTTAGGGTCATAATAATGAATAATTGAACAACAACTTAATCATAGCCAAAATTTTCATTGTCTGTGAGATATTCCTAAGAATTCTCTATAGAGGTATTCAATGCTTCGATCCAATCGATGCGTCTTTATGCTTTTCCTAATTGCTTTTTGGTTTCTGCTTTCAATTCTTTGAACTTTTCGAAAGAATTGAATTAACAATAACATTAGAAACCATAATAAAATTTTGAATAATAATTTATAATGATATATTCAAAACCTCATCGGGCTTGATTGCTCAAGGACCCATAGACAACAATACGTACTACTTTTAAAACATTCTTGTACTCTTAGGTCTTTTCTAACAAAGTACCATTTAGTCAATTTACCTTCCAGATAAGATTTGCAGATTGGTGAATTTATGGCTTCTAAAAAATTTAGATGCCTATCCTTAACTAATATTTGGATCATATTTAGGTTAATATAACTGAAGTACAAATATATTTTATTCTTAGTACTTACTCACTTTCTTATGAGTAGATTTATCATGTTCAATCTCATTATTATTAGTATTATACAATGAGAATAATTTAGGTCAATAAAAATGTCATTTAGCACAATTAAGAATATTATTCTTTCACATAGAAACTTTGTCGTTGAGACAAACAGAATAATATCGTTACATCAAGCATGAAACAAAAATCAAATTTTTCTTTAATCCTTGACAATTTTTAATGTCCTAATTTCTAAATTCATCAAATATGAATTTGAATATTTCTCATTTTATGTACAGACACTATCGCCATTGAAGTTCTTACTCTTAGTTAACTTACCTTCACTAAAGCCTTTGGTTTCTATAGAACCTTTTGCAACAGACATGCAAATATGGTTAATAATTCTTGAATCCTATCCAAGATTCATTAAGTCATCCACTAAAATAAGTTAATGAACAATAAATTATTATCTTCTAATCAATTATTGTATAGGTATCCCTAACAATTTTCTTTCAATATCTTTTAATGCTATATAAGAAATATTTTCCTTTTAGCTAGGGATTAGAAAATTCACCTTTAGCTACTATAGCTTGGTGAAGATGTTCATTAGAAATTTCACTGAAATTTAGCATAATATTATAGTGGTTTGAATTCCTTGAATTTTATGCTGTAACATATTGGACATCGTATGTCAATATATATCAATAATTTTTTTAGGAATTCTCCCACCATATATATGCTTTATTTTTCTTCACTAGTCTCACCAGTGAATGTGGACAAACATATAAGAGTAAAAACTTAATAACTTATTAGCCATAAGCACTAAATCTAGGTTACATTAATCCAGACAACATAGTCTAACCATACAAGTTATGTGAGTGTGAGTACAGTAGGTAAAGGAATTAAGGACATATCT
>JXTB01000654.1:101191-112167 GCA_002914805.1 Parasponia andersonii
CTTTAAATTAATTATTAGATAACTGATATAGATAATCTTTTGAAATTTTAATCTTATTAAATCTTCTAGATTATCTCTTGATTTAAATTCAACATATGAATTTCAAATCATAAATTAATTATCAAATAATTAATATAGTAATATTATCCAATCATATAAATTTAAATTTGGATTTATCTCATAATATCTAATCATTTATTTTAATCTCATTAAAATAAATAGAAAGTTTAAAATCTTGCTAAATCTGAAATTATATCATAATTTTTAATTATCCATTTTAATCTCATTAAAATTAACTACAAACTTTAAATTCAAAAACAAACAGATTTGGATAGATAAGATATTCTTTCCAATTTTAATTTGAAATCTTCATAAGCTTCAAATTTAAATTATAAAAGATTTAACTATTTAAATCTCCTAGAATATCTCTAAATTTGAATTCAAATCAAATTTAAATTCAAACAAATAACTAATCATCTCATAAATAGTTCAGTAAATTTCTAACCAACTATTTTGAATTTGAAAATTTTAAACCTTATCATATAATATTTAATTAAAAAAAAATCTAATTAAAATTTTAAATGATTTCAAATTAACTCTTAATTTCAAAAATTTATATTTTAATCGAATTAAAATATGTTTAAGATATAGATCTTATCTATATCTATTTAGTTGAAAATTTTAATTTTGGTAGTTAATTAATTCCCTATTTATTTAAATTGATTTTCTTAAATAATGGGATCTCATCCATATTTAAATTTGAAATCAAATCTATTTAAATATGTAATCCTATCTATATTTAAATAGTCATTTAAATTTCCTTAAATCAAGTGATCTTATCCTTGATTTGAATTTATTTAAACTGAGGATCTTATCCTTAATTTAAATTTATTTAAATTGAGGATCTTATTCTTAATTTAAATCCTTCCATACATCCTTAATTTAAATTCAAATATTTAAATTTCAAAATTAAATAATATAGGATTTTTTGATAGAATCTTATCCTATCAGATTAGTTACCAAAATTTAAATTTCAAAAATTATATAGGGTAACGAATTAAAATTTCTTAAATTATCTCTAATTCAAAAATCAAATAAGGAAATTTAAAATAGAAAATTATCTAAAATAGATAATCTGACGTCAACGGTATCAGGATGTCGATCGGAATGCCGCCACATAGTTCGGAACAAGCTAAAGGTCCGAACGGGAAACCGTAACGAGGACGATCCTCGGGATGTCATGCAGACACGCTCGGGACAATCCCAAGAACTGACGGGCTCGCATAACGCTACGCGGCCTTGCTCGGAACAAGTACCAAGTGACAATAGGCTCACGTAGATTTCGACAACAAGCGTACGAGACGACATACATGCGGCTACGGAGGCAGGGAAAAGTGGTGCGGCTATTGGGACGAGACATTGTTACATACGGACGTGTAGTCATACCCATGTACGACATGAAGAACAAGTCCTCGGGGATGTTACACAGTTACATACGGAACTAATTCCGCACGCCAATAGGTCACGCATGGCATTGGCATAGCCACGGGCACAGGATGGGATAGTGTTGCATCGAGTCGAGCATGGTTCAATCCGCGTCGATGTGTGGCTCAAGCACATCTTATGTGCTTGTATTAGTCATATGCGCGTGACTAATTCATGTGACTAGTCGAGCATGGTTCAATCCGCGTCGATATGTGGCTCAAGCACATCTTATGTGCTTGTATTAGTCATATGCGCATGACTAATTCATGTGACTTATGACAAAAACATGTGTAACCGAAAGCATATCTTATGTGCATTGATCAAATGATCGAACGAACCTTGCATGGTTCAACTCACGTGTGGCCAACAAGCTAGTCGACAAGCACATGTGTGATCAAAGCACATCTTATGTGTTTAAAACAAAAAAAGCACATCTTATGTGCTTAAAACAAAAAAGCACATCTAATGTACTTGGGAGTGGCCATGCGCAAGACCATTATGGTCTTGCGTAAGTGGTCGCATGGGTCTTGGGTCTAACGCAAGACCCAATGTGTATATGGCTAGGGTATATAATACCCTAGCCGCCAGACCCACTTCCATCTTTTTTTAAAAAAAAAAATCTAAAATTTTAAATCTTTAATTGGAGAAACGGTTTTTCCTAAAAACTAAAACACAATTAAAGTCAAATCATTTTCTATGAATACTTTTATCAAGAACATAAAATAATATTCATAGAAAAATCAAGAACATATGAGAATGAAAAATCAAAGACACATCACATTATCATGACCTCATAGTAATATCTAATTGATTATCATTTAAACACATTGAATCAATCAATCATCATACATAGTAGAGCATACTCATAAATATGAACAAGACCAAACATAATCAAAGAGATCATTATGGAAATCATAGATCATCAAACTTTAAGAGAATAATTATGAACAAGATATGCTAGATCATCGAAAACCTTTGCTCTTGATACCAATTGCTGGAAATTTCGAAAAATAAATTTTAAAAAATGATTTTACCGAAAATGATTTCCGCAGGTTTATAAACAAATCAAGAATGCAGCAGAATATGTATTTTAAAATTTTCTTGAAATTTTACAATATAAAAACGTAAGAACGTTGATCTAACATAAATCAATATATGGATCTTGGTTTAGATAAAACCTGGAAGCGCTTCACAACCATTAAACCTTCCTGTTTATTCTTTGGAGCCTGTTGAATGATCCGGTCTGTGGGTATCTTTTTGATTCCTAACGAGAGATGAGCGGATGATCTGGAAGATACTCTTCCTTCTCCTTGATTGCACGTCTATGACCATGGGTATCTCTCCCGCGGCAGCTCGGTTCTCTCTCACTCTCTCTTTTTCTCTCTGTCACAAGAAAAAGTACAGTTACTGTAGATGAGTGGCGTGTAGAACACTTAGAGAGGCTTAGGAGAACTATTCTCTTAAGTATTTAAAGAGATGTAAACCATAATAGGCTTATTAGGCTGAACTGATCATTTAATTAGTTATTAGGCTATGTGTGAGCTAGACAGGGGACCTTATGGATGTAAATAGTCTAAGATTCAACGAGCTAACTACCCATAATCATAATTAACTCTTAATTATGATTAGGCCTTGTCCATTAATATTGGAGCACTCCACGATAGGCCCAATATTGCACTCTTAGACTAAATATCATATATTTTATGTGAAGCTAATTAACACTTTGATTAACTTGATCCATTTAGCATATGCTATACCTGCAAATATACCCCCGATGCAATGCCATATTAGTGAGATGAATATACCGTATTACCCCTCTAGTACATATTTACCTTTGAGTTGCCATTTTTCATCTAATGGATAGTAATTGACTACGGTGTTTGTAATTGTCTATACAAATACAGTCAAATTCACAAGTGAATACCTGGCGCCTGGTTTTTTATTATCCAAGTCCTTGAAAATACTCAAAGTGACATTATATGCATGGTGTCCAAGTCATGGAAGGCATTCTCATTAATTCACAAATATTATCTTCCAAGATACCAGAGTTCGAACCATATAATCGGAATTAGTCCTTTAGTAAGTCAAAAAGATAAAACTCGTGAAAGCAAGTTCGACAATCACTAGGATTAAGGTAATCTTGGAATAGTGCTAGATTAGTGAAAGATAGAATATTGAGTTACAATACTTAACCTCAAATTCTATTTTCACTTGGTCCAGTTCAATATACTTATAACTTTCTTATAACGTACTAGTGTTTCTATCTGAAGTCAGAAATTTCGATGATTAGAGACGTCATCAATCCTATTGAAATAGACAACACTACATTTTATGGAAAAATAAAGTATTCTATCTTTATTTGTAGAATGTGAATTTTTAATGTAGACATAATGAAATATAGAATTTAGTCTCCCACATGTGAACACTTTACACAAACAATTATTTATTACTCATTATTAATCATGAAAATTTTTAGACGTTTGCATAATAGAAAACATAAACATCACATGTATATTATTGGGACATAATATAGAATTTATTAATAACAAATAGATAACACTTAAATCCAATAAACATTGTTTAAAATACCAAACAAAGAAACTGCTTTCTAGAGCATATTCCCAACACTATGCAAATGTTCATTTAGAGGGGTTGGAATTTTAGATCGCTGAATTTCTAAAATTTTTTAAAATCTTAGGATTTTCTCCTCGCTTTATGCCATAGCATATCGTATTACGTAATTTCCCTCCTCGAACAACAAAGTAACTAAGCAAAACATTCATTGTTCGATGTGATATATTGATATATTATATTTTGCTGTGGAAGTTTTGAAAAACCATATTGAGTTTGCATCACTCATACTTACTTTTTTCTTAAGCGACCTAACCTATCATAATACTTAAGACCCGTTTTAAGTTAGTTGGATTTGAATCGCAATAGCGTACCGATTAGTCACCTAGTGATTGACTACTTGGTTAAATTATGCATCTTTATATTACAATGCAGTGTTTTAATTGTTTTGTAGGAATAAACATTTGATAAGAAAAATTCCATTGATAAAAGCTCGCCCTTGTATGCAAGCAAAGTATTACAAAGATCAGCTCGCATTGTTCTGAAACTTTGTAAAATAAATAAAAAAATAATTTATACAGATGTGCTCGCTCCACCCTTTTTAGTTGCAGCTTCGGTTTCTTTCCAGCTTTGGACAAGCTCGACCACATCTACACCAAGAATGGAAAAGTAGAAATCCGGATGCTCGCAGAAAATATTATATATTATGGTCGACAAGGCGATGTCACTGGCCTTTTCTTCGAGCTCCTTGCCTTTAGTGGCCCTGAACTCTTCTACAACCTTGCGAGCTGCCTTTGCTGTCGCCTCCTTCAGAACATCCAGATGTTCGGGGATAGTATTCTCAAGTTTTTTAATTTTTTCCTCAAGCTTCTCCTTTTTCGAGCTTTTCCTTGACCATATCCTCGCGTAGTTGCTGCTTCTCCAACTCGAAGGAATTTCTCTCTTCCTTGCGAATCTTCTCCAAGTCCCCGAATGCTTGGGCCATTTCTTCAACCTTTTCACCCTTCTCCATGCATTCAAGGACCGGGTCATAAATTAAAACAGCAGCTGTAACAGTCTGAAAAATAAAACACACATCAATACAAAAAAAGGTACGTCAGAGAGTGAAGATAGAAGATGCTTACATTTGCCAACATCCTCATTACAACACTGAAAGCGACCTTGGCTAGTCATCGCTTCATCCTCTCCCAACCATCCTCAGTAGTGAAACGGTCGATGAAGGTCGTGTGCAAACCAGATTTTTCTAGCAGTTGTTGAAGGAGCGCGAAATGCTCCTCGTCTTTATCGGTCTGGCTCGATCCCCCGGAAGAGATGGCTATTTCCTTGGATGGCTCAGGCTGGCTCGTAATTTTTGAAGGCTGAGGAGGAGGCTAGTTTGTTGGGATATCGTTGAAGGTGACTTTTCACTTCTTTGAAGTGTTGACCTTCTCTTTCCCTTTCGTCTAAGAAGAGGTGTATTGTCTGGTGTCTTAGACTTTGCCATTGACCCCAGTGTTGAAGGTGGTACTCGCAGTCTACTGCCAATTGTCATTTCTGTACAAATATGATTAGTTAGCATGCAAGGTATATAATGCGACAAAGAGGAGGAATAATCGAAAAATTACCTTTGTGCTGCTGAGAAATTGGTGGCGATGGAGCTTTTGAAGATAATGGTTCTAGGATAGTAGGAGTGGCAGGTGCTTTTCATTTCCTGGATTTAGAAGGCGAGGCACCCGTTTCCTTCTATTTCCTCTGCTTCTTCTTCAAGCTTGAGGGTTTAGTCGGACGGTTAGCAGAATCTGGAAGAGCGGCTCCCTTTGGAAACAGTCTGCAAACAACTAGGTTCTTAGTCGTCCCAAGCCTCTTCTAATCAAATTCTTCGATCGGAAGGTTGTTTATTTTATACACCCTTGCGAGCTGCTCTTTGGAGAGTCCTGGGCATTCCCTATTATCTGCAATGACATACGAGTGCGATCAGATTGATATATTTATATAGAGAAAGCTATAAGCTGAAAGTTACCTACCAGGGTTTTGAAAGAAGCCATTATCTGCGTAGTCATAGTGGAAAAATGGATTTTTCCATTTTCCCATGTTGTTGCGGACTCCGTGGATAGTTTTTATTGCTTGGTTCGACCACTTGCTCGCATAGGAGAAGCCGAAATCTGATGGGTTCGATTTCACTTAGTAGAACCAAGCAACTCTTTAGGAGTGGGGGATTTTAAACCTAATTTATGGTATAATATGTACAGACCTACCATGTATCTATATGTATTTGGGATTAGTTGAAAAGGGACAACTTCATAATAGTCGACGATCGATTTTATATATGGATGAAGTAGGAGGTGGACACCACATCTGAGAACTGCATCTGAGAATAAGGCAGTTCCACGAGGAGGTGTGTGTGGTCGATTGAACTCTGTAGGTAGGGAAGGGGATCATCGATTTTGTAGTTGCATACGATCTTTCTGAGCTTGTTTGTTGTACAACTCGTCTTTATATTGGTACATGACCAATCTCCTTCTACATAGTGATAACCCGTTGCAAATGCAGGGGCATCCCTAATATACCGGGGCCATTGGTCTCGAGGGAGGTCGCATATGCAAGGACTACTTTGCCTGGCCCCAGTTATCTCTACTTCAAGTTCTTGCTCAAGATAGTCTTTGAGATTTATAGAGCAAATGCTTGTATTGAAAGACGGTTCTCCTGAGAACATATTCTTCTCTCTAAATTCCTCACTACTAGACATCTGAAAGAAGAAATATGGGATGGCTTTAGTCCTATGTGAGCATCAGGTATCTTTGCTATATGCGAGCAATTTGGGGCCACAAATCCTAGGATTGCATCGATAATAAGCTGTTCATCGAATTTTTTCTAATCAATCTATGGGTTCATCTAAAATTATTTGAGCAACTCTTCGGTAATTCGTCACTTGACTGATTTTGGTTTTCAAATATCAGGATTTCAGATCCTAAATTCTTCTATGGTTCGTCTATCAATCATCTAAAAGTAATTTATTCGATAAGTTAATAGAGAGAGACTGAGATATGCTCATTTTTCAGTTCATCTGAATATGGGGATGGGTTTATGTTCAGGACATTGATGATTCTACGGTTCAATTTCTATTTCTAAAAACTGAGCTCTATGATTCTTAGATAAGAGTTCTCTAGTCCTATGAAAATCGAAGAACAATGATTCTATAAATAAGTGAGAGAATGTATGCTAACATTTTTTTGGAGATTGAAAAACAGAGATATTGCCTGAAGGATTTTGGTAATGACATTGCCAGAGAAGATGATGAATTTGTGCAAGCTGAAAAAAAAATAGGGGCACCAAGAGGATTTTTCTTATGGATGTTTCGGATTTCAGAAGAAATGAAAGAGAAAGAGGAGACAATAGGGTTTGAAGCTATGAAGAAGAGGCTGATGAATTTGTTATATATATTTCAAGCATCATCAAATCACAACCATAGATCAAGGCATTTAATTTTTGAATCTGATGACCGAAAATCATGCGAGGGTTAATTTTTAAAATAAAATGAGTAGTTTTTTCAAAATTTGAAACTTCTCGATTTAAGACAACAGCTGGCATCATCGCTATCATCACGTCTGCTCGAAAGACAGAGAAGTCTCCTCGAGTTTTGCTATTCTCCTGAGAAAATGTAACACGTGATTGCGTCTGTCTGGAAAAGGTACGCGTGGTTATGAAAAGATAGGATTTGAGAATCAGCGATTCTTTGAAGATTTCAAGATTATATCATAATGTCGCATTTTTAAGCTCGCACTTATCAGAGAAGGAAGCTCCATTTTGTTCTGAAGAACTAATGGAGTTGAGGGGGCAATTATTTTGCGATCTAAAACCTATATATTGGTCAATGCCAAAAAGGGAAAGTTAGCGACCAAGTTGGACGCGTCAAGTCGTATGAGAATTTTTCTAATCGAAGTGTGACTTGCTCCGAATGAGTTAAGTGCGACCTCCTCCGAATGAGTTAAGTATGATCAGTATGAAAAGGAAACTAGATCAAGCATCATCAAGCGGGTAATCTACAAAGAAAGGGAAACAAAGTTTCTGAGTGGAGATCGACCAATCGTTCCATTTAAGTTATTACCCAATTATATTGCTACTCAAATTGTATTTTCTGATTACACACTTATCTGTTTTCACAATTAGGAAATATTGAACTATCCTCACCTATATAAGGGAGTTCAATGTTGCTGGGAGGAGACTTTTTCTTCTTCTTTCCGGACGACACTCTGTATTTTTAGCTCTTGGAATTCCAATCTTGAGACTTAACAAAACTCTTGTAATTCTCTAGAAAAGAATGAAAAACAATGGATATAGGCTCATCTTTTTTGGGACTGAATCACTATAAAATTCTTGTCTCTTTACTTGCTTTGATTTATCAACCCTTTTCATACATAAGCCACATCTGGCAATTTCCTAAATTTATTATTGACAAAACCTCCGTCAATATATATTAAATTTCTCTTCTTGTTATAAGGTCTAAGGCAAAATTTTAAAAAATTTAACTGGTCTAACAAATAATTCTAAAATAAGAATTAATTTTCAGAGGGAATAGCTCAGATTGTGTGTCCATTTTTCATGTCTTGTACTATGACCAACAAATTTGTACATAGTAGCTTCAAAAGAACCCTACTTACATCTATTTTTCAATTTATATTTTTTTCCCCTTAAAAATCGTATCTATTGTAATTAGATGAAATGGTCACAAAATAAAATGGAATAGATAGAGGGTAGGGCAACAAAATAGACTTCTTTCTTCTTCGTCCCTATTTCTTCTTCTTTTTTTTTTTTTAAAAAAAACATACAGATAGACACAAAAGACAAATTATTTGCTTTCCAGTACTATTTGTTTGATACTGAATGTTGTGCGGTCTAAAATCCTATATGTTGGTCAATAACAAAAAGAGAAAAGTTGACCAAGTTAACGTGTCAGGTTGCATGAGTAAGATTAAGTGTGACCTCCACTACATAAGTTAGTGTGACCTCCTCCGAAAGAGTTAAGTGCAACCTCCACCACATAAGTTAGCACGACCTCCTCCGAACGAGTTAAGTGCAACCAGAATGAAAAGGAAACTAGACTAAGCTTCGTCAAACGGGTAACCTACAAAGAAAGGAAAACAAAAGTTTCTCTTTAAAGATCGACCAGTCATCTCATTTAAATGATTACCTAGTTATATTATTACTCAAATTGTATTGCCCGATTATACAGTTACCCATTCTCACAATTGGGAAACATTGAGCTATCCTCACCTATATAAAGGGAGTTCAATGTTTCAGTGGGGGATCTTTGGATCTTTTTTTGGGATATCTTTGGATCTTTTTGGGATTCTTAGATTTTTTGTTTTAGACTCTTGCTTCTTCCTTCCGGATAACACATTGTAATTTTGAGCTCTTGTAATTCTCTAGAAGATAGTAAAAAAACAGTGGACGTAGGCTCATCTTTTTTGGGGCTGAATCACTATAAAATTCTTGTCTCTTTATTTGCTTTGATTAATTAACTCTTTTCACACACAAGCCACATTTTGCAATTTTCCCAAATTTATTGTTGACAAAACCTCCATCAACAATTGGCACTAGAAGGAGGGCTATTCCGGCAGAAAAGTTTATCCATTCTGCTTCTTTCAATAATGGTAAACACTAGAAACACTACCAAAAATACCGGAACTAGCCAAAATCATCCCCAAAGTACTGCTGCTACACAGGTAGATCCTGCTCAGGATCAGCCTACCGTGGCCACACCGGAAAATATTGTCCAAAGACAGGATCGTATGAAAGAAGCACTGGTAAACCTTCAGCAAATTACAAGTTAGATTAATGACTCTCTACGATGACTTGTTGAGGGACTGATGCTAACTCCACTACAGCACAAACGTCCCAGAGAACGTTCCGCTCAACAACCTGAGAGAGGAATTCATATCCTAGAGATAGGGAACTGTGACCAACCTAAAGCCCGGTAGGAGCATCGAGGAGATTGTGTCTCCAAGGGAAAAGGTAAGGTCGCAGACTTGCCTCTGGTATCTAGTACTGAAAGTTTGAGCACTGATCGTGATCATGGGTAACCTTCCCAGAGAGCAACCATCAATCATGATTATCTAGACAACGAGCAAAAATGTCAATCGAGGAGTGTCTTTGAAATGATCAGTAGGGAATCTCAACAAAATCCTACAGACCTGAGACAACATCTGGATCAGTGATGTAGTCAGTCACAATGACCAAAGCCGATCTCATCGCACTGTTTCATTGGAATCCCTAAGGTCGCAGCAGACCCTACCTAACCAACCTGCCTTATATTATGACAACAATCAGTGGCCACTCCTACCACTAGTAAGAGAAAATGTTCTCCCTTTGAACGTCGATGTTCATAATCTGAGGATTGTTTTAGATGCACTTGTTGGTTGGGACGATGAGCTCACTGATGGGTATCATCAATCGCCATTCAGCGAGGAGGTTCGAGTTGCCGCCTTACCTGCTGGATTTAAACTTCACACCATAAACACTTTTGACGGGAAATCTGATCCACAGGACCATATGGATTACTTCATCGGCCTGATGGAACTTCATCATGTTGATGATCTCGCACGTTGTAAATGCTTTGCTGTAACTCTCACAGGAGCAACGAAGAAGTGGTTCCGAGGACTCAAGTCTAGTTCAATCTCGTCCTGGCAACAGCTTCATATTGCATTCTTGAGGCAATTTCAGGCCGCGAAGAATTTTACTATTCCACTGGTAAGTCTGTCTGCTATTCGGCAAGGCCCGGAGGAAACTCTACGATTTTACCTAAATCATTTTACCTCAGAGTTGGCGAAGGTCAATAACCCACCTGATGGAGGAGTTTTAACTCTAATGATGGCTGGGGTACGACCAGAAACTAAACTCTGGGAAGAGTTACTAGAGCGAGAATGCAGAACCCTTGAAGACTT